>CAUYSK010043857.1:0-22716 GCA_963575035.1 Avahi laniger | reverse complement strand
AAATCTTCAATATTAAAATAGTTGATTTGTCTTATTCTATATAATACTCAGAGTTAAAATCATTACCAAAGTCTTTTAAGTGCATCATAATCCAAAACAGAATTTAGCCAAAATTTCTTGCTCCGCAATTGACTTTTTTTTTATTTCAGCATATTATGGGGGTACAGATGTTCAGGTTACGTATGTTGCCCTTGCCCCCTCTGCCCCCCTAAGTCCGAGTTTCAAATATGTCCATCCTTCGGGTGGTGCGCATTGCATTTTCTTTCTTTTTTTTTTAAATGTAGACATAGCTATCTCACCACCCTTAAGGAAGACATAATGAACTGGAGAACAAATCTGAAAATCGAGAAATAGCCTTCCTAAATTAGGTATTTTTGGTGGGTAAGAAAGTAAAAAATATGACCCCTGAATTACTGAGTTTGACCTGTGCAGTGAATGTGTTTCTTTGTAATGCTGTGAATTTCAAAGTCAATAAACCAAATACATGCCCTAAATTGCTTTCAATTTTGAATGACTTTTTAAATACATTTTTTTCTCCTAACTCTTACTATGAAGAGTTCCCATCTGACCCTGAAGCTGAGTGAAGTGTAAAATTGCCTGGCTTCTCATGAAATTTGTACAACTCTATGTTTTTAGGACGGTAATTTTATAACAGTATGTTATCAATACATTCGTGTTGATTTATCAACTTATTTCTAATAAATTATTCTCCAACTTTTAATACATTTTCAAACATAAAAAAGTAGAAAAAGTTTTTTATCCAAAACCTAAGTACTTAGAAACTTATAATCCCCAGTTGTTATGATTTTGCTGCTTTCAACTTCTCTCCATATATCTTTGTATATTTTGAATTATTTTTAAATAAGTTTCAGACATTAAAGAACTTCTCTCCTTAATTTAGCATGCATCTCTTTGTAATTGCCTTTTCAAATTTTTTGAAGCCAGGGTCCAGTCAATGTTTATATATTGCTTCAGATTATTTGTCTCTTTTGTTTCTTCTAATCAAAAGGGTTCCTCCTGCCTCTTTATTTCTTTTCATAATCTTTATTTTTTCTGAAGTCTGCATTAGTTGACTTGTAGAATGTTCCACATTATAGTTTAGTCTTTTGTTCCATAATTAGATTTTTTTTCTTTATGTAAGTACAAGGTGAGCCATGTTGTATAGTTCTGATTGCTTCTTGTCAGTACTGAGTAACGTAAGACTGTCTTTTATTGGAGATGATAAATTAGATCACCTGGTTAGGTTGGTGACTGCCAAATCTCTTCAACTGTCTCAGTTTAAGAAATATGAATATCTTCTCTGATCCCCTCAACCCCCAAAATATTTCATAAGATGGTTTTAAAGCCCTGGCTAATTATGTATTTAAGCAATTATTATGCTAGTGGTTATAAAAGTGATGATTTTAAAATTCTCTTATTTCATCTAAATTAATTATCTGAAAATCTCCTATATACAAAGATTTCCTAGGGTAGCCAAACAGAAATGGTAATGAGGACAAAATGTTTCTCTGGCACTTGGTTTTCTTTTCTGGATATTTTCTCCTCATCAGGTCTTCTCAAATATCTGTACCAATTTTTTGCCCAATGCCTTTATATATTCTCTTATTCTTTCCCGAATATTGTAGTGCCTAAGATTTATTCTTAGTTTCTTTATGACTTTAAACAGATTATTCATTCCCTTTGGACACAGGTTTTTCATCAATGCGAGATATTAACACATATCCTTCACCAGGTTGTGAGAATTTGACAAGATAACAGTAGAGTTTGACACATGGTTAAAGTTTAATAAAATGTCATTATTGTCAGTAAATTTAAAGCACTGGACAGAAATAAGTATCAGGTCCCCTCTTGTTCTATGTTTTCTACTATTCTTATGTTTTAGGAGTATTTATGATTATTTAGCTAATGTTATTTTTAAAATTACTAGTTTTTATATTTAAATACTTTTACCTCATTCTTTGGCAGTGCATAAAATGTATAATCTATATCATATTTCAAAATGTGTGGTTATTGAATAGAATAAATTACCATATAAAATAAATTCTTACATAAAATTGCACATTTACGAGGTCTTAGAACATTTTCTTTGTTACTTCTGTTGCCTCTACCTTATTTAAAATATTAAAATACCGTATTTTAACTGTCAAACATCACAGTATCTATTGAGGTTTAAAGGTGATAATTAATTACACACGTTTAGAATCGAGATGGATGGAGTCAGAACAATGGAGATAAAAACGTGGATGTTGCCAGGCGCAATGGTGCACACCTGTGGTCCCAGCTACTCAGAAGCCTGAGGCAGGAGGATGAGGTGAGTCCAAGAGTTCAAGTACAGCCTTTGCAAACAGTAAGATCTCATCTCTAAAAAAATAATTAAATTAAAAATAAATGGGGATGTTGTTATTCACGTTGCTAAATCAGCTTGCCCTGTGGCCAGATGGACTTCCTTCCCCATGTCTACCAAGCATGTATGGTTGGGATAATAAGCTAAGAACATAGTTCTTTCAACAGAAACATGTACCCATTCAGGTGTAAGTGGGACTGTTGACCGATATTTTTAAACTTGAAGAGCAGTGGTAGAGAAATAGACCATAGATCTGACTCTGAAGAGTTGACCCCGAGTCCCTGAGGGAGAGCAGAATTAGTAGGGAAATAGAGAATGGCAAGCAGAGCAGCCCGAAGAGTGAACCCCAAAGGGAGGGACTAAAACCACATATGCCCAATGCCTTTTTCCTATTGTCAGAGTGAGACGAAGACAGTGCTGACAAGAGAGGAAGTCATATGCACAGAGGAGAGAGCCTGCAAAACGGAGCTAGAGACTTAGGGTTGTTAGTTCCAAGGCTATTGAAAACAATCCAGATAAGAATTAATGGGTTACTGCAGTGGCGTTATTAAAAATGGTCAGAATGAGTGTATTTTGAAGTTTAAGTCATTAGGAATTGCTGACGGATTGGATAAACAATATAAGAGAAAGAGACAGTCTAGGATGACTCTGAGGTTTTGGACCCAAGGCTTCACTAAAATTTTCTTAACTCTTATGGTGTACTGAACTTCATTTCTGTGCACATATCACAGTGCAATTTATTGGCTATCATTTTTTTAAAATAAGTTCTAATTTTACTAAGGTCATGCATGTACTTATTTTTTTTTTCTTATTTTTAAAATTAGAATGATATTACATAACTTTATGTCAGAAAGGTCAGTCACCAGCAGTTTGTTTCTTCATCCTCCAAGGTTACTTTCCACTGGTATCACTTTTCCGGCTCTTTTTTAAGGTATTTTTTTTCCTAGCATATATTTTAAAATTACATTTTTAAATATAAACAATTACATTTTTAAAAATAATGGGGTGATATTTCAGCTACTTCATTTACTCATTTTAGTAATTATTGATTCCTGTTATGGTTCTTGAAGATTTAGCGTTCAACCTCTACTCACACCCATGCTTTCCCTTCTCTCAGACTTTGACCTAGATAGCTCCAAATTTATCATTAGATAAATAGAAGGTATTTTTACTGTGATGACTATGTAAATACATTTCAATTTTAAATGATATATTGTGCTACGATGACCTTTCTTTTCCCATTGCCTCCCTTCACTACCACACGCTAGAGTTAATAATTGCTTAATTTATATTACTTTTCTATATCTGCATGAATATTTTTCTCCAAATGCATCAATCTATCTGTCAATTTACTAGATTTCTATTTCTCCTCCTTGAAATATTTTGCCCGAGTTTTCCCAGTCTATGTTTTTGAAGTCTAGGGTTGACGCAAAGATATTATTTGTGTATTTCTTTCACCTCTCTCACTTGTATTGCTGTTTTCTCCTTTCTGCATCTTATATCTTCCTCTTTAGGTTTGGTGAAAGCACATCTCCTAGCATAGTGTTTCTCAAACTTTAATGTGCATCAGAATTACCTGGAGATCTTGTTGAAGCACAGATTACTAGGTCCCACCTCCAGTTTCTGATTCAGTATGTCTGGGATAAGGAGAGTGAATTTGCTTTTTTAACAAATTCTCAGGTGATGATGCCAATCTGGGAACTACACTTTGAAAGCTACCATTTTGGAGTACAGGAAAGACAAATTTTTGAGAGCTTTCATGTCTTTCTAGTTTGCTAGTGTAACAAATTGCACTGTTGCCTACAATACCTCATGCCTTTCTGTATCCAAGCATTTTGTGTGACCCTGCAGTACCTTCCATTAGAGGTGGAGTTTATTTCCCTGTCTCAGTGGTGTGGGGTTTGGTGATATACCTTGCTCAGACCAATGGTGTTTTAATGGATGTGACTCAAGCAAACGACTTATACTTGCTTGCAGGATGAATTTTTCTTATGTTTCCCCAGAACATAAGGAAAAATAAGAGTCATGTGAGGCAAACCCAGCTGAGCCTCGCTTATAGGATCTTAACCAAAGGCAATCTGCAGAAGCATCGGTAAAAAATAAATGCTTGTTTTTATTAGTCACTGAATTATGGTGCAGCTTGTAACAGGGTATTATTGTGAAAGTAGCTAAATAATATAGAAAGCCTGGTTAAAAATCATTTTCTATCAGAATGTTCATTTGTTTGAGAGCTTACAATTTTTTTTTCTTTATGAAACATTTTAGAAACTTTAAACAGAAGTTTTGAAATTTCACAGTAATGGACACTATTAGGGATCTTTTCTTATTTGTTGCATTGACTTCATGATAGACTCTTTTATTCTGGAGATACATATTCTTCATTTCCAGGAATTTTCTTTAATTGTTATTATTTTTTCTTTTATAATCACCCAATTCTATTTTATTTGCTCTTTCTAGATCTCCTTTAATTTAGATGTTAGACCTTCTGGATAGATTGATCTTTTCTCTCATATTTTATATTTATTTCTGGAATATTCCTTTGACTCTATCTTCTAAACTTGCCACTGAATTTTTAAAAATTTGACAACTTTAAATTTTCAACACTTTTCCTTCTTCTTCGAATATTACTTATAAAGTCATATTTAATTTTATGACTGCATTTTCATCTCTTCTTTCTGAGAATTTTGAGAATCTATCTATGGTATCTATGAATTTTCTACTCTTTGTGTTGTGGGTTTCTTTATTCAGTTTGTTTGTCATTCTGTTTATTCTGGGCTCTCCTTTTTCTGCTTGGGCATTTTCTTGACTGGAAACTTTATTTAGTTAAGATGGATCTTTGTGACAGTGGAGCTTTTTTGTAAATGGAGGTTGTTGGATCAGCCTTTTCATGAGGGACACTCAAATATTGGTGTGAGTCTGTTTTTTGTGTTTTCCCAAGTGCCGTTTAGTTTTTTGTCAAGGAATCCTCCAGTCCACGTCCTGGGTATGTGTTGGTTGGATCAGGTATTACTGGGGGGAAGTTATTCCTGGCTGCCAGGATTCTGGGTACAGGTTAGAGAAAGATCAATTAACATGCTGCAATTTAACATGTAGTTCAGTTTTTCTCTCTGTTTTCAGCCAACCCCTCAATTCTGCCCTCGAACTTAACCAATAACAGTGAGTCTAGAGCCCCGCCAGCTCAATTTCCTCCAAGAGAAGTGGAGTGTTTGGCTGTCCTTTGCCCTCATAGGCATTTATGTTATTATTCCCTCTGTTCTTTTAAGCTTGTTATCACTCCTCCATGTGTTCTGCCTTCTAACCACTGGAAATAACTTGCCTGCTATTTTCTGTTCTCTTGTTTTCTATCGTTGGGTTTGTATAATAATAATTTACCATCATTTTGGCAAAGTATGAGAAGGGAGATGAGATGAAGAGGTGTAAGCAATCATCTATGTTTCACTAGAAGTATGATTCATTAACCAGGTTAACTGCATGGTAATCTCCATGAAGAGAGGATGTGTGGCTACTTTAGTCACAGTTCTATACCCATGGTCTAACACAGTGCCAGGCATATAACGATCACTTATTATATGTGTTGAATAAGGAAGTAATTGAATGAGTGCCTTAAAAAGAAATATGTAGGCAATATTTAGATGTCTATTCAACAGAATCCATGACTGTCTAATCCAAAAGAAGAAATGCAGAGGTAGGTGGAAAGCAGGTAAGACCATCTGGCCAAGTAGTATGGACAAATGGACCAATGCTGTTCAAAAATTGAGTTCCATTAGCATTTTTCTTAGTTGACTTAATGGATTTGGCAGGTTGTTTACACTTAATTCTTTCCAGGGAAAACTTCCTTGTCTACTTCAAGGGTATATGGATCACATTCTGTGCTACTGCTAAGTATTATGAAATGATTCTTCTCTTCATTATGAAAAGAAAAATGGAAAGTCAAACAGATACTTTCCTTTTTCAAATATTTGTGTTTTTTAAATGTGTTGTGGTAAATTTAGAGGTTAGCCTCCATATCTTCTGGCTCTGCAAAATCTGATCTCTTTAATTCTTAGAAGATAGTTAAGTATCTTCTGTTTGAACAAATCTATGATTAAGTAGCTCTATATTCTTGTGTTCTTGAAAAACATACATATGTGATTGTGAAATACCATGATAGTAAATACAGAAAGCAGAGACAGATCTGAATATTTCCCTCCTTCCTTTCTGTAAGATTAAAGTTTCTCAGCATCTTTATGAGAACACTGGTATGATGAATGTGCACTTATCAGAAAAGTAAGATTACTTAACTCTCTATTATTTTTAAAGACATTTGGAATCCTAATTTGATTTAGACCTTTTGATTAATGTCCATATAAACCAGAGTGACTTATAAAATCTGTGTTTATAGGCATGTGTTTATTAGTATATGTTTGATACATCAAAACATTTATATGAACAGATGAATATTCTTCAGATAAATTATACCCTTCCTAAGTATTCCCCTCTAGGGAAGGTTATTAGTTTGAGAGTAAAACTAAATATATATATATATATATATATATATGTAATATATATATACACACATACACACATAATATATGCTTGCAAATGAAAATATCTCAGAAATAGAAAATTTATTGGCATGCATATGATAAATTGGTACAGCATTACATAAGACCATGCTTTCTTATTGCCTAGGGGATCCCAAAGTTCCCCCTGTTCCCATCTGTACACTTGTTTCAAATCAAATTCCTTGTATAAAGGAAATAGAATAAATGTCTTATATCTTTAGAAAGCAGCGCCAGAGCCATGAAGTCTGTTTCACTTCTAAAAATTCTACTTAGGTATAAGGATGTAGGTGACATACTCTATGCATAATCTGTTAGCTCTTGCTGTACACATAGAATCAAAATTAGTATTGCTAACATCCTGTGACTATGGCCATTCTTAATGACTCTTGCAATGCTTATGGATAAAACCAATTCTCAATTATCGCTCTGGTAATTGGGACTGCATTTTCAGCATAAGTGAACACCATGGGAGGCCCAAAACTTCAGTGTTACAGAGAACTCCAAAGCCTCCTCACTCTGTCCTTTGTCTTATACATTGACCTTCATTTTATTTCAGAATCTTTGTCTGATTTGAGCAAATTCCTCTGTGCCTGGAGAAGATGTCATGAATACACATTAATTTGTCACCATCTTCTTATCTATATTTTCTTCCATTCAGAGCTATTTGCCCCTTTCTTTTGTTCAGTTTTCCATGATACAACCTTTTCTCACATTCCTCCTGCAGTTATTTTTTAATCATATTATCCCTAATAGAGACTGATCTTCAAGTATATAGACCTAAAATTCTGTATAGTAGATAGCAGTATTGCATTTTGTTTAACTTGTGCCCTGTCTCTACACTCTAAGTTCTATGATGGCAGAGGCTTGTTTATCTGGATAAATTATGTCTTTATAGGCCTTAATATATAGAACATAGTAGGCATTTGTTACATAGTTGTATGAATGAATGTAATTGTTTGTGATTCCATTACATTTTGAATGTCCAAATAGCAAGGTTATTTCTTTAGGCCACCTACTAAAGAATGTGTCTGAGAATTGCATCAGGATCTGAGTCATGTTGCATCATAAGAGGAAATAATTTACTATGATTATTGTTGCCCTTAGCAGCAATAACCACAAAAGTGCTTATAAAGGTTTAATTGTCCATGGAGATATATGTGCCAGCGTATGAAGACAGAAAAAGCACGAAGTTTATACAGTTTGACAGATACTTCTGATGTAGATTCAGACATACTGGACTAACAGAAAGGCATTTTCAGGCCATTTTGATCTCAAAATTAAGAAAAAAATTAAATTCCCCATTTTTGTGCCACCATATGGTTTCATTTTTTAAAAAATATGAATAAGCTCATTTTATGTAAAAATTATCAGAATATATATGTGTAGTTATCTATTAACAAAAGAATAGAAAAATCCAATTAATACACAGATGGCAAATTTCATACACTCAACAATGTACTTACAATAGATTTTAGAAATGTCTATACATAAATAATAAATTTACATTAGTAAATTTGCAATTGAGATCCTCTTAATAATAAAAGATAGGCCGAAGAAAGTTCTCTGTTCTTACCAGCATAAAAAAGAAATGTTCATGTGTTATGACCATGAATTTAGGAAATTCAAGCATATAAACTCTAAGTGACAATAATGTCCCTATTAAACCAAGGAGAGACATCTGGGTTTTTTAAAAAAGATTATTGTAGTTAACAATAGATGTGCTGACATCATCCTAATTATTTGAATTTGCTAATAATTGTCCTTTACATAATAGTAGTACAAGTTCATCCTTAAGATGCATATGTTTTGCTAATGTTAAGATTAGCTGATTAATATTGATGGCAGCTAAGGCCAATGGCTAATGTCTGACATCTGTTTGGGAAATCAGTGTTCCAATTCAGGAAGCTGGCATTTCTGTTGAGGTTAGAATGAGGGGTTAGTGTGTAAGGAATTATGATTAGGGTTTTGTGTATAGTTAAGGTTAGGAATAGGGACATGATCTATTTCATTTCTGTTCATCTCAGTATGTCTCTGGTGTCAAGTTGCTTGCTCTGTTCTATGTTAACAGTGAGGTCTTCCCCTCTGTTCCCTTGTGGCACATTCACTGTGGCACGTTATTTCACTTGCTCCATTTTATGATAATGGACTGATTGATATTTTTTCCTTTGCTGTGTTAATCCTTATCTTGTCCTTTTCATTTGAGATATAAGCATTAATTTTGTTCCAGTTCTTTGAGTTACAGGTAGACACTTGCACTGATTTAAAATGGGGGGTTAATTTTTACAACACCCTTTGCCAGACACCAACCTTAATCTTTATACTAAGAACACATCAAAGGAAACTGTATTTTAGTTTTGGGAGGGAAAGGTAAAGATATATAGGTGTGTGTGTGTGTGTGTGTGTGTGTGTGTGTGTGTATATGTGTGTGTGTATATTTGGAATTTTAGTGAATCTAAAACTGTAAACCAAAAATAAAGTCATAAAGTTCTTGAATTTATTTTTTCAGACACAGATTACTTCTTTTAATTTTTTTCTTTAGTGGGCTTTGGCTTTAATCAGTGTGTGAGAGAGATAAAAATTAGAGTTCACATACTTCTTATGCAAAGGAGAGCAATGAACCTGTTTATTATAGCAAAAAGGGAGTTAGTAAAGTGAATTAGGTATAAAGATTCAGAAAATGGGTCAGCCTAAAAAAGAAGGAAAGAACACGGGGACCTCTCAGTGTATTGAATGAATGCACAAGTAAAATACATTTTCCTTTTATTTCCACTTTGCCACAACAGAAAACAATAAGAACCTTGAAAATTCAGGAAAGTTTCTCAAAAACATCTGAGGGTCTTACTATATTGATGCACATTGCTTACTTGATGTTTGTAATGAAGTTCCTAAAGCCATTGTGTCAATTTGATCAACACATTTTGTTCAGTGAATGGAAAATGAAAAAAGAAATTAAAACACACTCTAGGAAGGTTTTTGTCAAAAACTACTGAAAAAAAGAAAGAGTTTTGCATGTAAAAGTTTCAGTCAACACCAAAGATTTTTCCTTGCTACATATCTCCTGTCTATGGAGCAAAGCAAAACTAAATCAGAAGAAAATTTAAATTAGCTAAGTGCTTTCTGTATTAAATGTAGGCTGATATATTCTGTTATCAGCCATCCAGATTATTATTAACTATTAGACAAGAATTTTTTTTTCAACACGATATCTCAGTCTGCCAACTTCTAGCTTGAGCAAGGTGCTGCTTAAATTTTTTGTGCCCGAGATTCCACATTTTAAAATGGGTATAGTAGTAGGGATACTGTGATAATCAATGAAGTATTATATATAACACATTTAGACATACCTGATACATAATAATTGTACAATATATATTGTTTGATATTAATAAAAGTATCAATATTATCTAACATAATACCCAGCTAATATTGGACATTTCCTTGTGCTTAAGAAATTAATGAGCAAATTAACAAAATGCACACAGTATCTTCATAAAAATAAGATTCAGGGACACCATAGAAATTTAAACTTAGAAGTTATTTCGTTAACTTTCTTACCCAATATGATGGTCCTCTAACTTGCACCAATGGATTAACATTGTTGTCTTGCAAAATATTTTTCTTAAATTAAAAGGAAATCTGAATTCATTTAGCTTTGCTTATTGATACTAGCTTTAACCTCTGGAACTTTACAGAGTTGGTAAACAGATGCCCCATATAATAACACTAAACATTGGACTACAGGAATTACATAGATTATAGTCTGGGTAAAACATTCATTTGCTCTCAATTAATTTGGTTTTCCTGAGAAGTAATAATTCAATCATTCTGATTTGTAAATATGTTCTTGTTTATTCCATGGCCAGGACATAATAGAGACTCCAGAAAGGTCTGACTTACATCCCATGGGATTATTAATAACTACTACAGGCACTATAATAAGACTGTGGATAATTTAGTTCTCCTTTTGTCCAGAACCCTCATAAGGCAGATTTCATTACTGTCATTTCTTTATTGAAGAAACTGGGATCTAGCTTGGTTATATTACTAGCCTAAGGACTTGCATATAGTCACCCAAATGGTCACTCTCAAACCTTTGTGTTTTCTCATAGGAAAAATCGAACTTTTAGCTCTCCATTTTGTTGCTATATTTTCTGTCTTTTTCTACACACCATAGTGTAAACCCTTGTATTCTTGAAAGATATATATGAGACCTATTCCCAAAAATTAAAAAAAAAAAACAACTTCTTAAGAAGTAAGAAGTAGAACTAGGCTGATTAATTAGGCTCCTGAATACTAAATAGAATTCCAATCCACATTGAAGAATTTAAATATATTATTTCATTTAATCCTCAACTATGAGGTTGATGATATTATTGCAATTTAAATTAATACATATCATATACCTTCCTGGTCACCCATGAGTTGTTAATGCATGAGAATTGAATTTGCATATGTCAAAGGTCTGTTCCACTTTTGTGAATTCTATTTAAGATTATGTTAGCATTTTTGATAGTCATGGCATATTATTATCTTTAAATGAGCTGTTTGTTATTAAAGCACACATCTTTTTCAGATGCACTCTTCAATGGACATTCTAAGATCTGGTGCCTCTGTGACTAAATACCTAAAGGGTGGTTTCTTAAGAGAATAATTTATCAGATCATTCCTTTAATGCGAGTCTTCCCCTAGGAGATATTCATACTCAGTCTAAACTGATTCACTTCTGAGATCCTAAAGTTAGTTGCTTGGATCTGTTGTCAACTAAAAGTAGTGAATAACAACATGATCCAAGAAAGAAAGTAAAAGAAAGAAAAGGAAGGAGAATCAACAATTTTATTTTGATTGGTAGTTACAGGTCCATGTCAATAAAAATCATTAATATTATTTAGAAAGCATTAATGTAGTTACTGACTCAAGCAAT
This sequence comes from Avahi laniger, assembly GCA_963575035.1. Lineage (NCBI taxonomy): Eukaryota > Metazoa > Chordata > Mammalia > Primates > Indriidae > Avahi > Avahi laniger. The sequence goes on along the minus strand of CAUYSK010043857.1, from coordinate 10,907 downwards.
GTTCATGAATGCAATTTTTTACATTCTTCATCATTTTTAATGATGATAAGCAATGAATGTACTCTTTCTCTGAAAGAAAGAAAATAACAATATAAAGTAGTTTTGGCATGTAGTTTGATTAGCTATACCTAAAATACAGGTCATGAGAATGGGAGCTTTTGTGTGTGTCGTAGTCATTGTGAGATGGTTATTTCAGATGTTTAAAATAATCTAGTAAGATAACCATCAAATAATGTTTTAAAAATTTTAAAAAAATGAAATAACTGGAATTATGGCAGCAAATGGATATTTTTAAAAATTAGAACAAAGTGAAGCATATCTCAAAAGAACTAACAAATGAGAGAAGATAAAGATAATCGATATATTCAGACAGAAAAGTACGCTTAGTACACAAAAGTGAGTAGTTTCTGAGGTTGCTGGCGCAAGGGAATTACCTCTTTCAATAAAATGAATCAATTGTAACCAAATTTCAAAATAATCTTCTACTGTTTGATTTTTTTTGATACATGAAATTAATTTCACTGCAGATTTTTAATATAACAATATATTATAGACATAATGCACTTTCCTAATTTAGTAATTGAAAGCTTGTGGAAAGAAAATGTTTCTCTGTTTTTATTTTTTCTTACATTAGCTACAAAAACACTCTTTTGAGGAAGGTTTTATTTTCCCTTGCCAAGTTTCAGTAAATAGAATTTAGTTGAATTTAATACAACTAGATGCTTAAGATGAGGTAGGTAATTTAACTGTCAAACAAACTGTAGGAATTTAAGGTACATATTTTTTGTTTTTCTTCTAGGAAAGTATCAGTTAAATAGCACTCATTTCCTTCAGAATACTTCCTCACCTCCACCCCTCCAAAGGAATTTCAATGCTATTTTTGAAAATATTTTGAATTACTGATCATAAAGGAGTTTTAAAACATTCCTGTAAAGTGCTTTAGAGCTTCACCCAGTAGTGTCAGAAGAATTCATTCTTATTTGAACAAGAGAACAGAAAACAAGACTGGCTATAGCAGTTGCCTGCTTCAAAGATTCAAGTAGAGTGGAAATCAGAGAAAAGAACAGGCAGCACAGATGGTTAAAACTAAGTTAGTGTTTCTGAAATTAGTTCAAATTGTTTTAATAGCTATTTGTATTTTAAGAGCATCCTTTAGTGATTCACATTTTGAGATTATATCTATGAAAATAGGTGCCAAACTGGGAAAACATTTGCTATTTATAGGAATATTAATTTTCAGAACTTAATTTTTAAGACTGGTATGAATCACCCCAAATGCCAAAATCTAGAAGTAAAAAACAAATCTCCCAATTTTTATCTTCATTTTCTGATTTTGTAAATAATCTATTTAGACATCTGAATCTTCACTAAGTCCTGTAAAGAATGACTATATTTCTAAGAGAATGTTGTAATTATTCATTTTTCATTTATATAGTATATTTTGTTGCTTGAAAAGCTATCAGTCTAGCAGAATATAATGATAGGAAAAACAATCCCAGTAATGGAGAATTCTGTTGCATTAGGATCTATGATGTATATATTTTTTCTTTTTCAATTTATGGTGGGCAGTTTAGAGATCTGACCCATCCTTCCTTCTTTGTTTAAGTATTTTTAAATTCTAGTCATTGTGCAGTGAGAATTTGCAGGTGTTTCTCAGAGAACTTTTTCCCCTCTAGCTGGATGTGGAAAGGACAATGCAATTAATAACAGATGGCACGGGATGACCACGTCCTTGAGAGAACGCCTTATTGGCACCTCCTGCTAATTGTATCACATATAACACAACTAAAAGCATAATAAATCTGAACTGGGGGACATTTTATGCAAGAGCTCTTCTCCTTTTCCAGACGGTAAATTGCTCAGCTCTTGAAATATCTATAACCTTGTGACACCCAACTTGCATTAGCTTAATTGCATTTTTTCCATCTCCCTCCCCCTTCTACCCTCCCTTTCTCTCTCTTCTCTCTCTCCCTCCCTCTTCTTCTGTCTCTCTCCCTTACTCTCTCCCTCTCTGTCTTTCTCTCTCTCTCTCTCTCTCTCTCTCTCTCTCTCTCTCTCTCTCTCTCCCCATCTCTCATATTTTTTCCTCTGGGTATAAGGGAACAATCAGGCTTTTGTTTTGCTACCTAGTTTAGTGCTGTGTCTAAAACAGCTGCATTTCCTGGCTTATATGGAATCTGGTCAGGGTTTGATCTGGTGGCTTAATTATTCTTTCAAAGGGCTTTAAGACACTTTCCTTAACATTCGTGTTGAGAAAGAAAGTGTATATAAAACTGCTGATATAATTTAATAAATCTCTAGAAGAAGATTCTCATTAAATGGAAAAATATGGAAGCTTCAGATGAACATACACGCTAACACACATGCATATGTAAGCACACACACACAGAAGCACAGAGCTTTCTTCTTTTTTGCACAATGGCAACAACTCACAATATCGTGTTGCAGTAAAAAGGATTGAATTTTCACCCACTTCACAACTTGGTTTGGTGTTATTAGCAATCTGTAACATAAAAGTTTCATAATGTGATAGAATGTAACCCCCTAAAAATTACTATTTTTCTCTTCCTCTAAGAAAATGCTCTAGTGAATTTCATAATAAATTCCTACACATTTATTTCGATTTTTGGAGGTTTGCCTGTAAGTGAACAAAAAGTAATTTAAATTATATTTGGAGAGAGTTAAAATAAATACATCAAAATCATGGAATATGTGTTGAAATTGTGTCTTGGCTGACTAGCTCTGTGTATGTGTGTGTGTGTGTGTCCTTTGTTTTTGTTTTTGTTTTTTTATCTGTATAGATGTCTATTTTTCTCCACTGATTTATCCTCACTGGTGAGAGTAACCCTAGTATTTACGTCAGCTGGATGAACCAATGCTAAAATAAAAAGACAAATAACAGTCCACACAAGAAATGATATACGGTATGGGAAACCAACCATATTCTGATTCGTTTCCTGGTATTAGTCCTGTTCCTGACTCCCCTATTGATTACTCATACTTTGAGCAACAACTGTTAGGCCAGTTCTGGACCTTGGACACATGAGCAATTGGGTTTAAAGGAGAGTAGAAAATTCTCAAGATTCTGAACATTCTTATTTGATCTCTGGTGAGAAAAGAAGCATTGTTAAGTGAGTTATCACTTAAGCATATAGACCCTAATAGCAGGTTTGTGGCAGATTAACTGAAGTCACCATTATTGGTAGTATTATGAACTTCAAGAGTGTTTAAGTCACAATCTGCATGTAAGTAATGGATGACCTTAGGTAAGTCCTACTTTTCTGAACATTATTATCTTCCCTTGTAAAGTGAGGGATCAGAACTAGAATTAATATTTAAACAGTACTGCCTTGAAGAAAAGGAGTCCTTCAGATCTCCACTGTGGATGGGGGAGAAATGGAGGGGTAAGAATATATAACAATGGGCCACTATTCTTAGAGCCATTTTAGTATTGTTTGCTGTGTTGGTTTATGTTTCATAGAGGATTTCCTTTGAGCAATTCTATTTGCATACATGTCCACATGGCAAAATTATTCAAAAACAATTAGAATGCATAATTGCTAAGGTTACTTTCAGGTAGGAATTCTATGACCTGTGTACTAGCATGCCTCCTATTTCATATGAACTGATTCAGATGTTCTGAATGAATGAAGCATGGCATTTGGAACCAATTACTCTGCTCTTTCTACTTGTTCTACAGTTGATTTGAATAATGTACAATATAAAAATGAACATCAATAAACTCCTTTGCATTAAATATATGTGTGTGTGTTTAAATGTTTAAAATGTATTTTGCTTTATGTCTCTATATTTTGAAGAAGCAGAATTATTTATACAGCAGGCAGAATCTCTAAAGCCCAAGTGAATAATGGGTCTTATGTTTTTCCTTGGTTTCACGTTTGTTCCCTTCATCCCGGTATATTTATAGTCCATGATCTTCAGGTCAGTGCAGCTGGATAGTTGTTCAGTGGAAACATAAAGATAGTTTTATCACCTTTAGAACAAAGAATAAAATTATAATGTTAGTTATAGTAATATGTGGTCTTTTGTTCATCTGTGTTCCTACTGGAATCAGACATTTTCTAGGAGCAGGTCCTTATTTCTGGTTCAGTAGTCAAATAAAAATATGTATCTTATATACAGAGAAAATAAAGACTCATGTGATAGAAAAAAATACTCATCATCATATATTGCTGCACAATAACTTACCCATTTCTGACTTTCTCACTCAACTTTTGGTTGCTGTCAAGATTAGAGCAATTATTATAGTGAAAGTACTTGAAAAATATAAAGCCTTGAATGAATGCAATACTTACTTGTCTTTGTAGCCTGAACACTTTAACATGTTTCCTAGCCCACAGGCAATGCTTAGTAAGTCTTTGAGGGACACACAAGTAAATTAATTAATAAAAATAATATGCATAATTCTATATTGGGCCAGGGCATAGGACAAGGTGAATGATACATAGACATGAGTTTCTGTTCCCTAAATTGTTTATAACAGAAATAATAAAAAAGTGAACAAACTAACATATAATACTTATCTAGCTATTATTTTATGTGACCACAGCAACTGAAAATAGAAAAGCAAAGCTGACACTTATAAAAATGGTTGATTTGTTTCCTGTGTCCAAATATCAATCAAGTACTGTCATTTATAGGGAATGGAAAGGAGACAAAGTCAAAATAAAGAGGAGTCAGAAATTTCTTTGGTTACAATAACCTGTTTCCTCTGTAACTTATTATGGGTTTTGCCACTCATTTTGAACCTAAATTTATCTTGAGACCACACACACCAGGTGATATCTCACTTATATTATTGTAAATTATTTACATCACAAATTCTGGGTCATGAAGCTGAGGTGATGGAATATTTTTACATAAAAATGTTGGAATCATGTTTTATTTTAAGCCTCTTGCACTGATCATTTTATTCTCAGTGTAGGCATGTCCTACATTAGCTTCTGTATTAGTGCAGTAAAGGGATTGGTTAAATAGCAAGAATTCTATCTCTCCTGATTAGTGTTATGCCTCAAAAGTTTAAGAATTTCTGATATATTGGGATATACTCAGGATGAAGTATTACACTTTATATTTACATATGACTTCAGAAAAGTCATTTGAAACTGCTTAGATTCTTGTTCTCTTTCAAAATGAGAGTGACAATACCACGTACAGACTTATCATTTAGAGTTGGAAACCATCATAATGTTTGGTTGTAGGGGATTGATAAACATTAATGACGAAAAAGTAGGTAGTGGAAAAATATTGGCTTTGGAATTTATCTAAACTGGTTTCACTTCTTGGCTTTTCTAGTTACTGTATGATATTGAAACGATTTATCTTACTCTAGGTTGTTATCTATAAAATAGCACCAGAAAAACTCCTTGGATTATTTAGAGGATTAGAGATAATAAAAGCAGACTGTCTAGTTCAGTAGTTGACCATAGTAGTCATTCCAAACACTGCCTCTATCATAACTATTATTATATTTCTTGCTATTAACATTAAGTGAAAATGGTGGTTTAGATCAGTTATTCTCAACCAGGAAGATGGATTTTGCCACCCTCTGTCCCCTAGAGATATTGTTAGTGTCTGGAGACGTTTTTAGTTGTCCACTGCTACACAGAGGTGGGACACCTGTGGACTTCTGATTTCAAGATTGTTCTTTTTTAAGCACCAAAGGATGCAAGAAAAGCTTCATCTTTCTCTGCCACATCCCTTTTAATAAGATAATTTGTTCTGTAAAATTTGGATTCAGTCAAAAGACTGCACTTGAGGATCCAAAAAGCCGCATGTGGCTCCAAGGCCATAGGTTCCTCACCCAAAACACACAGGACAGTCTCCCACAACAAAGAAGTATTTGCCCCAAAGTTTCAATAGTGCTTAGATTGAGAAATACTGATTTAGATTATTTTAAGTCAAATCACTTTACTGAGAAACAAAAATTGTAATTTAAATTAATCACTACCTATTCCAAGAATTGAAGCTGGAAAGTATCTATACTAAACAGCCACGATATCCTTTCCATTATGTTTACCTTGGTCTTAGGTTATAGGAAATGGCTTCTGCCATGAATACAAGTAAGAAATATCTGAAAACTTCTAGTTATTTAAGACTTATAATGTCTGAATTATAATTCACTCCTGGTCAAATTGACCAAGTTGTTTAGAATTGAAGCTCCCAGGGACCTGAATTAGTTATTCTGTGGTCTGTGTTTTGCATCACCTTTTGACTTAGCTATTTGCAGGAAATGAGAGGGATTATGGAGAATCAATGTTGTAGAAGATGACTAAAAGAATAATTACTTTAGCTTAGCACAACTATCTTTACTAGCATTAGTTTTGAATTTATAGTATTTATTATATAAACAGATTTTATACATATCAATGCAATTTGGAATGCAGTCAAGGATAATATAAATGTTAGATTTAGGTTGACACATAGATGAGACAAAGATCACCTATTATCTGAATTGGCTATAGGGTTTTTTTTAGGACTGATAAAAACTGTCTTTATGTTGTCAATGAGTATCTATACTGTGGCAATGCCTCAAAGATTGCAGACTTTAAATATAAGAGGATAGTGATAATAGACATTAAAAAACCCCAGAAGAATCCGTGATGATCACTCATTTACTTTCCTTTATTCAAAAATCAATACTCTTCAAAATGCTCAAGTATTATGTGAACAGGGATTTTTTTTCTCATAGGGAAAAGTTATAACATTTTGCAGTTGAAACTTGTCTGTTGTAGATATGGTAGGATATATAGCAACAAGAAGAGATAAGGTCCTGGCTCCCTACAAACTTATGCTGTTTTGTTCTTTTCATTCTTACATGTGGACTCAAACAGATAGTTCTTGATTTGCATCTTCTTATTTTTTCCAAAATTGGTAACAGTATTTTTAGAAACAAAGTGACACAAACTTCTTTCAATCAGCTCTTTCTGCTCCCTGAACTCTCAGTACCTTTAGTCTGTACAATTTCCTTTCTTTTTTCCCTAATTTATTTCACTACCCTTTGCACCTTTGTCTGCTATGGATGGAGTATAAATAATAATCTCCAATAAAAGACAAAATAATTGCATCAAATAGACCAACTCTCCGAAGGAGGCATGAGGGATAAGCAATGTCATATTGACAAGCTGCACTAGAGGGCAAGAGAGAGAAGAATTCTAGCTTCAGCTACAGTACTACAGAAAATACAGGAGGTAAGCTTGTACATTTACCCTTGGGAGGTTAGTAAGTGAAAGCTGTTTAAAAGTACCCTTCAGATATCCAATACTTATTTGGGAATAAAAATGACTCCACAAAGTAGGTAAAAAAAATATTTTCATAACTATAACAGAAGTAAATTTATTGGTTTGTATAAAGAAACCTTTTTTTAAAAGAGAAAGGAAAATAAAGGAAACAAAATTCATCTTTACTAGAACACATACACAAGCAAAATATTATGTAGCTTCAGTAAAAATAAAATCTTGCAAAAAACATAAGCTAGAAAATTCCTTGACCTTTTATTTCCACAATCTGTTAGTCAGTTGGGTGTCTCTCCCTTCCTCTGATGAGAGGCAGAGCTGGGAAATCAGTGTGGTGGCTGTGTCTTTGAGCCAAGCACTGTCATGTCCTGGTAATCATATCTCTTATTATGACCAATATGCAGTCAAGTGGATAGCAAGGAGATATCCCAATGGAAATTGTAACTCTTGGTTATTTATCTGTCATCAATCTACTGAACCAGAATCCTAATTCATCTGCCAGTTTAAAACTGCACTGTGGAAATCAACAGAAAGACCTTTTCCTTAAAATTATATAAACTGAAAACCTATCTCTGCTCTTCTCTCTGTGTTTCTGTTTATTAAGGGATGATTGCAAAGTACATTTGTGTTTGTGATTGGGTCTGGAAACCAAGTTGTGAATAATTTCTACTAGGTTAGATAAATTGAATGCATTACAAATTCTAAAATCTAAACATTGAAGATCCTGAATTGACTTATAGAACTAAAACTTACAGTAAATGATGAATGTCAACGTCAAATATGTAAAAATAAAGAATATTATATTGAAATTCAGGGGATATCAAGAGTATCTTAGTCCATTTGTGTTACTCTAAGGGAATACATAAGGCTGGGTAATTTATAAAGAAAAGAGGTTTATTTGGCTTATGGTTCTTCATATTGTACAAGAAGCATGGAACCAGTACCTGCTCAGCCTCTGGTGCGGATCTCAGGGTGCTTCCATTTAAGGAGGAACACAAAGGAAGGCAGTGTGTACAGAGATCACATGGCAAGAAAGGAAGCAAGAGAGAGAGTGGGTAGGTGAGAAAGGAAATGGGGAAGGGGGAGTTGCCAGGTTCTTTTTAACAACCACTTCTCATGAAAACTAATTGAGTGGGAATTCACTCACACCCCTCCACCCCAGGGAGGGCATTAATTCATGAGAGATCTCCCCCCATGACCCAAACATCTCCCATTAAGCCCCACCTCCAACACTGAAGGACAGATTTCAACATGAGGTTTGGAAGGATCAAACGCCCAAATTACAGCAACGAGTTTAATCAAAGGAATTTCATTACTCTCAAGGAATGTTGCAGAGGAAATGAAATTTTATGGTAACATGTAAAAGAAGAAATAATTAGAAAGGGGATTATGAAACAATTAAAAATTCCATATTTAGAAGAGTTACATTTGATTTTTAAATCTACCCTTAATAGATTATCAGACTTATGTAAGCAGGAAAACTGATTTAAACAGATATTTAATATTATTGTCTTCTAAATATTTTGTCTGCCATTTGATAGACACGAGTAAACTGTGATCATTCCTATTGCACACAATAGGCATCAAAAAAGACCAAAAATTTAAGAGCCTTCAAATTATAGTATTTGAACCAAGTTGACATGAAAAAGTGTTAATATAGTTGGAAGCATATCAAAAACTTTTCTAAACATTTGCTAACCTAGACCTGATGATTCTGCAAGATAGAGCTGACTTCTAGGAATGAGCAAACCCACTGTAGTAAGGGATGGGAGAGTGGTTGCCTAAGGAATTGAAAAATCCAAGTTGTCTCTCTTCATTTAAAAGGACCCCCTTTCTCTTATATAAATGTCATCTTGCAGTTTGTAATGAAAACTTGAGGAAACCCTGAGCGGGGACCTGGTGCTTTTAGTAAATGATGCAAGCTCCATTGACTTACAATGAAAATCAGTTGTGCGTCTATTTATTGTTCCCTTTAGCATGAACTCCCTTCGTCCTTCCTCATGAAGAGAGAAAGAGGCACATCAGGGCTTTGGCAGAGGGAATAAAAAGCACTGGGATTCCTACAAGGTTTTGGCCTTCCTGAGAATGGGCTCACTTGGGTAAAACATTGTTAGAAATGATCTGTGCAGTGCCTTCTAAGGCAAAGGAGACAACAATTCAGCTAAATAAATATCAGATAAAGTTGATTTGGAAAGTTGGTAGATGGAAACATTCAGTAGATTAGATATTTTGTCTTAAATTGAGCAACTTCTAACACTTTAAAATATGGTCAGTATTGTGTGCTTCTATACAACCAAATGTTACACATACACACACAATATTTTATAAAAATTTTCCTTCTTATTGTTTCAAAACAAACTCTATTAAGTTAATCCCTGCTTACCTATTTCAATCAAATACTTTCTATGTGGCATTTGACCAAAAAATAGAAACATAATTTCATGTACTTCTTAATAATATAGAATAGTGGGTCTTCAATAAAACAAACAAAAAAAAACCCCACAACTTTATATCTTAAGAGAGGAGTCTCCTCAGCAAGGCACTAACTTTTCCATAAAGAGATGTAATTGTGTTTCTTTTTTTTTTTTTGTCACATGGTGGAAAGTTTAGATTTGAATTACTTTACCAACAGAAGATTCCTCACAAATTCAAGTACTCAGATTATGCAGTATTTCAGAAAGGAACCACTTCTCTTGATGTTTATACATTCTCAGAATTTCTGAGGTAAACATTTGCCTTATGTAAATTTAATCCAAATGCAACTTACATATTAAAACAATTATAAGCCTTTTAAAACTAAAACAATAAGCAACATAATAAAAATCTAAATATCATTTCTATAAGGTAGCCATCATTTACCATATTACCAAAACAAACGTTAAAACATTTAAAGGTTGCTTCTATCCTTGAATGAAAGATACAGAAGAAAAGAAAGATAAAAGCAAGACAAAAAAGTAAATATTTTGCTGTATATTTACAATATGAAATGCTATATTCAGCCCTGTTAAATGGTAGAACACACATCAGCTATGCTTGCGGAGGGCACTAATATGTAACTATACTATTGGTCAATGGGCTCACTGGGGAGTGTTAGGTACTCTCCTACTCTTACTCAATCTGTAAAGTGATATAGCGATGCCTCCCTCAGGCCTGTGGACAGAGTTAGATTCCACATGCACAAGGAATGTCAAAACATCAATCAATTATATTTCTAGCCAGAAAGGTCAAGTATCGAACTCAACCAGCTTAGTAAAAACAAGTCACTTGTCAAATCTGTCCTAAGGACATGGAGTCAGAGTCTTGTATCTCAATGGCAGCCATGTCTTGGATTTGGAACACTAGAACAGAACTAAAATGCTATACTTCAAAACTAAAGCTTTAAAGAGTAAGATGGATTTGGGAAAAAAATGTCAATGAGGAATAAAAAGTATTACTTTCGTATCTTCTAAGAGGTATATTTTGTCAACGGAAAAAAAAGACCAAACTCTGTAAAGTAATTTTAAAGAGATTTACTCTGAGCCAAATTTGAGGATCAGGACCCGGAGCCACGCCCAAGAGGCCTTGAGTAAGTGGACTCACTGAGGTTGGGTTACAGTTTGGTTTTATACATTTCAGGGAGACAGGGGTTACAGGTGAAGTCATAAATCAATA
>CAUYSK010043856.1:0-11952 GCA_963575035.1 Avahi laniger | reverse complement strand
AAAAAAAAAAAAAAAGAGTGAAAGCACCGATCGAGGCACATTCCCCAAGCAAAAACCCAAGTATTGGCTATTTAAAAGTAGACCAGCGTTGATAAAGCAGAAATTTTCCTCTTTAAAATGCAGAAAATTAATTGTTAGCAGTGCTGAATATTAAACAAGACATTCAACGTCCAAAGATGTTTCAATAATTGAATTATAAAAACCATCAGTTTCCTAACACAGAGTGCTATATGCAAAGCACCAGCACCACAGTGAGCAAAGGTATTCGAATTAACCAGACCTTCGTGCGCTAACACATACTAGTCGTGTGGATGTGAGCAAATCACTTAACCTCTCTAGCCTCAGCAGCCACATCTATAAAATGGGAGGAGATGCCATTTCTGGTTGTAACTACACAGCTGTAAACAAGACTCCACTAACTCACTGTGAATTCTAAGAGAAATAAATGTCCCTGATTTATCTAGGCTAAACATTTATACAGAGCAGAATAAATGCAAATAAGCTATGAATGGGGATCTGTTAAGTACAACAGAGTCTTGTCTTACTTTAAGGCTGCACTTTAACTGTGGGGCAGAGAAGAAACAAAATAAAAATTCATAAGTTTTGAAATCAGACTATTATTTTTCTTGGATGTTACTTCCATTCTTCAAATTTTCACAAACATGGCAGGCAAATACAATGAATGCTTACGTATTTATTCTCTCAGTCCCCCATCCACTGTGCTCCCGGTGCAGCCAATGCATATCTCTGTCTTAGCCCTTCTCCATAAAAATGAGGGATGCTGAGAATGTAAAGCCTTCAGAGACAAAGACTCAATCTCACGCATTATTTTGTTCTTAGCATCTAGTACAGTGTCTGACATGTTTTGGGCTCTCACACTTTTAACAAATGTTTATGAAGTGATCTGATCTGTGAGTTGGAAAAGATCTGAGATGTCAGCCACAATCTATGATTATAGGATTTTTCCAACTGTGATCCATTAGGTGGTGAAAGAAACTTAGTGAATCACAGCCAGAATTTGTTTTTTTAATGAAAAAAATAGAAAATACTGGAGTACAAAACACATAGGAAGCGCAGGCACTGTTACATGAAACTTTTGTTTGTTACGTATATAAATGCAGTTGGTTGCAATGTAAATACATTTCTTATTGTGGGTAGAAGTTAAAAAAAAAAGCATGAACATTCTAAATGTTCCACCTTGCCAGCATTTGGTATTTTCTATCTTTTTAATTTCAGGAATTCTGATATGTATATATCAGTATGATACTGTGTCTCTAATTTAAATTTCCCTGATGACTAGTGATGGGGAGCGCCTTTTCACTATGTCTCCGGCCTTTGGATATCCTCTTTAGAAACCTCTTTTGTAATCACTTTAGAAAACAATCTGGCAATATTTACTAAAGCTGAACATACATTTCCTATTACCAGCAATTCTGCTTCTATTTATTTACCCAACAGAAATGTGTACATATGTTCACCAAAAGATAGGTACAGAAATGTTCATAGCAATACTATTTATAATAGCTCCAAACTGAAAATCGCCCAAATGCCTATTAACAATGTAATGGGTAAATAAATTTGATATATTTACACACAATAGAATCCTATTTGAAAGCAAGAATAAATGAACTACAACTAAACACAACAATGTAGAAGAATCCCCAAATCATAAGACTGAATGAAAGAAGTCAGATATAAGAGTACACAATATATAATTTCATTTACATAAAGTTCAAAGCTAAGCAAAATTAATATATGGTGTTAAAACTCAGGATAATGGTTATCCTTGGAGTCATCAGAACGGTTTCAGCGACGCTGATAATGTCCCCTTTCTTAATCTTAGTGCACATCACATGAATACACTCAGTTTGTGAAATTAATTGAACTGGAAACATATTTGTGAATTTCTTATTTCTGAATGTGTCTGAAATTGTTATATAAACATAAAGTTTAAAAAGCTAATAAATAATACTTCATTTTAAAGAAATAAAAAACACTGATGGAGTAAAAGAATCCCTGATATACTCACTCTCATTAGCACCAAGTGATCATCTAACCTTTGCTTGAATAATTTCTGGATCAGGAATCTATTTACTGTCCAGGTAGCTCACTTGTTAAAAGGTTTTTCCCTTGCACTAAAGCATAACTTGCTTCCCAACAACTTACTCCCTTCGCTTGTTCTGTCCTCCTAAGAGATGCTAAATTAATCTAATCCCTCTACCGCCAACTGCTCTTCAAACGTTTGAAGAGAGCCTCCATATCCTCCTATCTCCCAGCCTTCACTTCTCCAGACTCAAGAACCCCAGGACTTTTGGCCAACCCTCAAGGTATGGCTTTGAATTCCCTCCTTTCTCTTGCTTGTACTTCTTTTATCCATTGATGCCCAGAACAGAGCACAGTCCTTAAGAAGAGGTCTGAGAGGTGCAGAAAAGAGCCAAAAGTAGAATCATCACTTATAAATCTAGATATTATACTTCTATCAACACATCCCAAGCTTCAATTTGCCCTTTCTTTAAAATTCACATTATACATTTTGCTTCTGTTGAACTTAACAATCAAATAAAATACCTCAGTTCTTTTGCATAAGTACTGTTAAGCTCCTTATGTTTGTATAGTCTTCACTCCCTTAGGAGTCAGAACACTCATTTGGCCTCACCCCAATTTTCCAAAGTTAAATCTTGGAGATGGATGAGTATCTGTTATAGAAACACTTCTGGAACAAGTCTCGCCAACCACCCACCCACTAAAAAACAAAAATGAGGTCTTTATCTCAATACATGGTCTCTTATCCTTTCCCCTTCCTTAAATGAGCTTCATTTTAGAGTACGTTTGGGGGAGGGAGACGGGTATAGAGAAAACACAACCTCACCAGCATCTTCAGAATCTGAACTAAAGGCAGACTGTCGCCTGGCCTCAACAAAGCCTGAGCAATGGAAGGTACCCCGATCTCTTTCTCCTTCCCTTTGCCAAAGTCGCCTGCAACTGGAGGCTCCAGAGATGACTATTTCTGGGCTCTGCTCAGTCAGTCCTTTGCCTTTGTGTGACTAGTGGAGGATGAGGTTGAGAAGGAAAACGTGGCGGGGTGCGAATGAATCTGATACCGTTCAAAGTACTCGAAATCAAAGATGTCTCTAAGAAAGACCTACTGGAATCCCCCTAAGCTGTGGAAAAGAGAACATCAAGAATAAGGAAAAGACAGGAACATTTCTACAGAAACTTCCAGGCAGCCTCACTGGGTATTTTTAACATCAAGACTAGGAGGAAGGGAGATTCATTGAGCCAGGGAGACACCAGAGAACAGAACATGTGCAGAAGGACCAAGAGAAGTGGGCTGGGGATCCGGGAGGGCCAAGCGACAGGAAGGAGAGGCTGTCGAGGGCCCCTAGCGGTGAGGGGCGACCTCCCCCTCAGGGCGCTGGGGGAGGGGAGGGCGGAGGGCCACCTAGTCCCAAACGCGCCAGAAAGCCGCAGCTCGCCTACCTCGCCCACGTCTGGTCCATTTTCCAGGCTCTTTCCAGGCTCTCAGGGCGCCCCTCACCCGGGCGTGGAAGCAGCCTGGGAAAATGAGAAGCCTCGCCCGCGAATCTCCAGCGCAAAAAGAGGCAGCTTTTTCCTCCCCGGCTCCTTCTTTCTGCGTCGGCGGCGAAGGGAGCTCTGCTTTTTCAGAAAACGGATTTGACGTGGCCGAACCTGCCGCTAACGGTGCCACTGGCACAAGGGAGGGACTGTTCTCAGAAGGAAGCTGGACTCCGGGCCGGCGGGCGTGTGCGCTCCCACTCCCAGGCTGAGACGCGACTGGCTGGCACGAGTCGCTCGGCACCAGCTGAGCTGTCAGCCGCGAGGGAGGCGGGGCTCGCGACAGCCCGTGTGCTCCCGGTGGATCAGCCCAGGTTACAGCTTGAGCACACCCTCCCGTCTCCCCTGCCCCTCTCGCTGGCTCAAATGAATTATGTTGGCAGAAGGGCAGAGGACTTAGAGGACGCCGTACCAAGCCCTGTCCCTTACCCATCCCAATGAAAGGCCTTGAATAAAACCAACCAACCACAGGGAGAATTTGGAGAGGAGGACCTCTCGTGTGCCTGCATCACCCCACCCTTAGGAAACCCCGGAGCCAGAGATGGAGTCTAGGAAGATTTGGGTGCAATCCTGGCTGAATGCAGACGTATACATGAGATAGTCAGAGGACACAATGTTATTTTCCTAGAGATTTAATATGACAGTGTCATCATTAATCTAAGGACAGGAAGCTTCCTTAGGAAGTGAAGCATCCTAACAAAACCTTGCAGCCTTATTAGCTGTCTTCATCTCAGACATTCCCTGATTTTATGGTATTCTACCTCCTTGTTTTTCAGTTTCTCCAGCAACTGGGCTCTGCCACTAGCTTCAAGGAGGTAGAGGGTTCCTGAACTTCCCAGAACACTAGAAAAGCTTCAAGCCAGTAGCTGTCAGGCCCTAGACTCTTCCTTGTTGACTGTTCTAAGATTGTGGAAAAGGGTACTTTGGAGACGGCGTTGCCTGAGACCCTGTATCATCTACTTATGTATCAAAGTTTAAACAAGGCACACATGCTGTACTTAGAGTGCTTATATCTCTGAAGCTCATTTTTAGCTCTAAAATAAAACCTTTTTATTAAATGACATAATCACCATTTTATTGGCATTACCACTGACCCTTTTTAATTTGCAAAAGCTTTATAATGCCCATATGTGGCAACTTTGATTTAGCTATACTTGTTTCATAGATGATAAGTTTGAGACCCCAAAGGCTAAAAATCTCTGCGGAGTTTCTGATACAGGATGTCTTCTCCATTGGATGGCCCCAGAGATATGTTCTCTGAATTTCCAAAGATATGACCAGCAAGACTTCTACAGAATGAATTTATTCATTCAGGCACCCTAGGCATTTAACTCAGGAAGAATCCTGGCAGGCCTGAGTATTCACAAGACTATGGGGAGTCTATATTCTTGGGACAAACTGTCAATCTTGCCTCCCATCTCTTAGACTAGCTCCCCTACTTACCAATGCAAAGTACGGGTGGGAAAGATAGGATAACAAAATATTTGAGGGTTCAGAGGAACTTTCTAAAAGTCCCCTAGTCTAGAATCCTGCAACGCTTAATTTGTCATTAAGACTACACTGCTTCTGAGTTTAGAATGTTACCAGGAAAAATTAGGTCCAGCTTGATCTTAGAGAAAGCTCATAGCCCACCTGTCTTGAAAAGAATCTCCTATTGCCTCTGAGGCATGAAAAAAAAAAGGGCAGGGAGAGTCAGATTTCCATCCTTCATACCAAAGTTGGTGCTATATTTAGTTTTGTCTGAAATCAAATTATGGGCTACCGAGTTGTGGAGAAGAACTCTGTCTACAGCCAGACATGCACTGCATTCAAGAAATGATTCAAGGTGAGCTGTGAGGTCTCAGAAGTGAGGCTAGAAAATATGCTCATTTATTTTTAAAATTTAATAACACATTCATTTCAAATGTAAAACATCTGAAAAATACAGAAAAGTATACAGAAAATAAATTACCCATAATACTTAAAGATAATCAATGTTAGAAGTTTGTTGAGTTTCTTTCCAGTCTTTTAAAAATGAATCTTTTAACCCAAACACTGACTCTTTCTTACATATATCTTGAGACATTTCTTTGTTGTTTTTAAAATTATATTTATCAAAGAACATTTTTGTGTTAGATTTCAAAAGAAAAATATTCACACCTATGACAACTCCTCCTGCACAAACATTTAAGTTTATATATATTTCCTTTAATCCTTATCCATATATATTGCATATCTATTGAATAATTATAATTACAGCTTAGGCATAAGTTTATATTCTCCTTTTTTCACTTATTGAATATTTGTCCATGTTGTTAGAGAATGCCCATATTTATTATTCTAATGATTGTATAATAGTTTATAATAGCAATAAAACCACAGATTACTTAATAATATTCTATTATTGCATAGCTATGCTTGTTTCTAATATTAGACTTATAAATAATGCCTTAGAGAAGTTTACCTGCCTTATTTTATTCTTTTGAATTATGCTATGTTTGAATGTATGCATTTCTCCAAAATTCATATGTTGGAACCTGTGTGATAGTATTAGGAGGTGGGGACTTTCGGGAAGTGATTAAATCATGAACACTCCACCCTCATGAATGGGATCAGCACTCTTCTAAAAGAGGTTAAAGGGTGTGCTCTAGTCCCTCGTGCCCTTTTGCCCCTCCAGCCATGTGACAACACAGCCTTAGCTCCCTCCAGAAGTTGTAGCAACAAGGATCCATCTTGGGAGCATAGAGCAAGCTCTGACCAAATGCTGAATCTGCCAGTGCCTTGATTTTGGCCCATCCTCCAAAACTGTGCGAAATAAATTTCCATTATTCATAAATTATCCAGTCTAAGGTATTTAGTTATAGCAGCAGGAATGGACTAAGACAAATTATTTCCATGATGTAACTTCTTAGACATGAGAATGTTTGGGTAAAAGAGCTTTCTAGGCCGGGTGCAGTGGCTCACGCCTGTAATCCTAGCACTCTGGGAGGCCAAGGCAAGCGGATTGTTTGAGCTCGGGAGTTCGAGACCAGCCTGAGCAAGAGCGAGACTCCTGTCTCTATTAAAAAAAAAAAAAATAGAAAGAAATTATCTAGACAACTAAAAATATATAGAAAAAATTAGCCGGATATGGTGGCACATGCCTGCAGTTCCAGGTACTCGGGAGGCTGAGGCAGGAGGATTGCTTGAGCCCAGGAGTTTGAGGTTGCTGTGAGCTAGGATGACGTCACGGCACTCACTCTAGCCAGGTCAACAGAGTAAGACTCTGTCTCAAAAAAAAAAAAAAGAGCTTTCTAATTTTATCATCTGTCATAGCTTCAACATCACAGGATTTAGCATTTTAATTTTTCCTTTATTTAATAGATAACTTAATAGTTATAAGTTATTTTAGATCTAATATCGATATCTATCTATTTAGTATATAAATAATTTAACATTATCTCATTTTACTTTACATTTCTTTGAATACTAACTAGTAAGTTCCCATTTCATATGCTAACTACAAACCATTATCTCTAGTAGCTAGTCTCATGAAATCCTTCTGTGTTGAGTCACTGTTGGTCATCCTTTTGCAGAAACAATGTTTCTTAACAAAGAACTCCCAAATCTCAGTATTATACAATAAACATCCATTTCACACTCGAAGATCTCTGGTTTTGGTAGGGATAGGTTGAGCACGGGTTTAAGTCTGCTTCATATCTCTCTCATTCCAGGACCCACTCTGAAGAAGCAGCAGTTACCTGGGGAATATTATTCTCATGGCAGAGTGCAAGAACGAAGGAGAGTTGGCAGAGACTCATGATGTCTCTTAAAGTCTCTGCTCAGAACTGGCACACTGTCCCTTGTGCCATATTCCATTCACCAAAGCAAGTCATAAGGCCAAGTCCAAAGTCATTGGTGCAGAAAAGTACAGTCTGCCCACAGAGTGCAGGAGGGGAGACTGAATATTTGTGGAACAATAATACAATCTACAAGTCACTATATATAGTGCTTTCTGGCTTTTTGTTAAGCTTTTCTCCTTGTGTCTACATGGTAACTGTACCCTTTCCCACATCGTTTAAAGTTAGCTGTGGCTTTTGGCCAATGAAATGTAACTTGCTTTGGCCACTGAAATATGAGAGAGGAAGTCTCATGTGGTCACTTCTGGGTAGAAAGTAGACATTTTTAATGGCCAATATGCAACTGGCCCTTGTCAATTTCCATCGTTATATTGATCCTTAAAGATCAGTACATTGTTAAGGTGAAGCTTTCATCGACCTGGGTCTCTGAGTGACTGTGATAATCAGAGCCCTCCTGCTGACCCATATTGAACATGCGAAGTGAACAAGAAATACATTTTTCTTATATTAAATTACTGAGATAAGGGAATTGTTTATTATTACTGCAGCATAACCTGGTCTATCCTGATATATTATTTTGTGTTCCCATTTTTGAGATGAAGAATTGTTAGATAAAAAATTACACATCTTTCTTCTTGTGTATCTATTCCCAGTTTTCTAGATTAGAACTCAAATAATCTGGGTAGATAACGTTGATAAATTAACCAGTTATGTTATTCTGTCCTGAGTGTAGCACTCTTAATTTGGTCAACTGATTGTGCTTCAGGAAATACCTGAATTGATGATAAGATGCAAAAAATAGAAAGGTGTCACTCAGCTCCAAATATTCCAATGGGACTTTTACCTTCCATTCAGTTTTTTTTTTTTAATTTCTTTCCCTTTCTTCTCTCCAACTTGATTCTGGGTAAAAAGAACTATTGATCTTGATATGGATTACTGCATGACCTATAAGGCAATAATGAAAATAACCATGTATAACATATTTTTGCAAGATTCTCCTCCAAAAGCTTTGTGTGTACTAACTTCTTTCAACTTCACAAAAAAATCTTATGAGGTAGGCTCTAGTTAATCTCTGGTTTATAAATGAATAATGTGGAGCAGAGGCAGGTAAATTATATTGCCTACATACTCAAAACTGATAGATTGTAAAGTTGAGATTTGAAACCAATCAGCTTTGTTACAGAACGGCATGCCTACCCATTAAGCACCGTGCTTTCCTAATTTGACACCAAACATTCACTGAGCATTTACATAGGAGGACAATGTGTCTGCAACACCTGTCACTTCGCTGATCACTTGGCTAGTCAGCAGATGTCTCCTTCGTGTCTCACAGCTCCATGTCCATCTCTCTAACCTTGGGTTAAAAAAAAAAATGTCTTTTCCAGACAGAGAGGAATCTTTCTGAGAACAAGGATCCAGTGTTTGTGGTAGATTAAAGATGACCACAAATTCTTTGCTACCTCTCCAATTGAGGTGGAATCTAATTCTCCTCCCTTTAATCTGAGCTGGACTTAGAGACTTCCTTGACTAATAGGATACAGCAGAAGAGACATCTAACTGCAAAGGCTGGGTCAATAAGAAGCCTTGAAGCTTCCATGTGAGACTCCTGGGACGCTGGCTTTAAGACCTGTGCTGCCAGATTAAGTCAAACTATCATGCTAGAGAAACCATGTGGAGAGGCCCTGAGACTACATGGAGACAGGAGGGGGCCTAGTGTAATCACACCAGACCAATCAACTTTTATGTAACAAAGTTCTGAGTTGTTTCTCAGTTGCCATGGACCCCCAGGTTGAAGGACACATAACCTGAGCATGCCCAGATGAACCAAGTGTGCAACCATGGGTGAAATCTAAGTATCCAGACCAAGGAGCAAGAACTGAATTAAGAAGTGGATACCACATGGCAGGATCCAGGATCCAAATGGATTGAGCCCTGGTATCACCCCATGCCAGGGTCCAGTCAAAGAACGTATCCTGGCATCACCCCATCACAAGATCCTATCAGATCATGTCTCATTACCCTCTGACTATAAAACCAGCCCAACCCCATTGTTTGAGGACACACTGCTTTTGAAACTATCTCTGATGTGCTTGTTACTTTTACCAAGTAATAAAACTCCCTGCGATAACCATCTTGGCTATGTCTATTGACCTGATACCCACCAAGCGAATGAAACCCTCTGTTTGGGAGGTAACACAAGCTGAGCCCAACATCCAGCAACTCCCGCCAAGGTGCCAGGCATGTGTGTGAAGCGGTCCTCCATCAGCTGGACACAACTGAGCCAGCCTAGCTGTAGCCATGACAGTATCAATTTGCCCTGCTGGGCCACGCTAGAATTATTGATTACCAAAATCATGGGATATATCAAGTATTTGTTGTGTTGTGCCGTAAGTTTTGGAATGGTTTACTAAGTAGCAATAGATAGCAGGAAACAAAATTGGTATCTGGAAGTGGGGTGTTGCTATAACAAAAACCTAAATGAATTGCAGTGACTTCGGAACCTGGATATAGCAAAAGACACAAAGGCTCGAGAAAAATGTTACTGAACTCAGGAAGGACGTTGAAGAGACTACTGGGAAGGACAGTGAAGAAAATATTATTGGGGGCTGAAAAAAAAATGACCTGTGTTATGTAGTGGCAGAAAGTTTATCAAAGCCATTGCCTTTGGGAATGTGGAATATAGAAAATGTACCTAATGAATGGGAGTATCCAGCTCAGGAGATTTTCAGGCAGAATTTCAAAAGCGCTATTGAGTTTCTTTTAGTCTATTATGATAAGGTAGATAGAAAAAGATAGGCTAAAAAAAGAGCCATTCAGGTTTTAAAGAGAATTTAGAGGAAATATAAAGAGCCAGGATCTACTGGGTTCAAACATCAAACTCCTTCTCATCCCCAGTCTCTCCAAACAGCAAAAGCTTTCAAAATCAGAGTTGGCTTCAGAGAAGAAATCAAATCCAATGTGTGACTGTTAGACCCCTGGTTAAGATCTCAAAAAGTTTTAAGGGGGTGCCTCATATATCCTTTCAGTTAAAAAAAAAAAAACCTCTAAGAATCTTAAGGGTGTGCCTTTCCACGGGACAAAAGGGTTTCACATCAGGCTCATAGGCAGCCCAATCAAGGTGAAAAAAAAAGACCTTGTTTTAGAATGAAATGTAGGTGTTGCTTTTATCCAGAGGAGTTGATTACAAATTAGAACATAAGATGCCCTTAAAGTTTTTAAGTGAATTGAACCCACATGGCCTGAAAGACATTAAGACAATACAGATTGAAAAGATGTCTTTGGACCCTCAACCTGCTGCAGAGAGGAAGCAGGCTGAGAACGTTACCCAGTCCAAAGCAAGCATCATTTCTTATGGAAAATGAAAAATGATTCAAAGAATGGAACCAAGAGCCCAGAGTGCAGACCAAGAGCCAGAGAGAATCATTCCCAGGAGCAGGACTAGGCCCTAACCAAGGAAGTGGTAATATGTGCTCAGCTAGGTTTCAAAATTGCTGTGGGCTGGCCTACTGACCGCTATATGCTCCTGTTCTCTCACTTTTTAAATAGGAGTGTTTATGACACTTATCTTATCTCTGTCCCACCGCTGTGTGTTGGATGTGAGAGGCCAGTGACTTCAGATCAAGAGGAACTGTAGTGAAGGAGTTGTACCCCAAGAGCCTCATCATCCCTGAACCTGAGTTAGATGGTGAGAAGCGGGACTTCTAGGCTGCTGCAGTCAATGTGATGAAACTTGTGGGGGCTTTGGGATAGGATAAGTTTCTTTTGCATGTGATAATAATGTATGTGGCCAAAAGAAAGAGGAATGTGTTAGATTAAAGATGGCTACAAATTCTTCCTTACTTCTCTTACTGAGAGGTGGAATCTAATTCTCCTCCCCTCAATCTAGGCTGGTCTTAGTGACTTGTTTGACCAAGAGGATGCAGTTCTAGGTCATAAACTTCTGAGACTGGGTCATAAGAACCCTTTCAGCTTCTACCTAGGCCTCGTAATATACTGAGCTGTCATGAAAGAAGTTTGACTCCGTCTCGAGGGGAGAGGCCTGAGACTACTTGTGGAACATCACCCAGAGGTCCTCAAAGGCATCAGGCATAGTGTATAAAGTTGTTCTGGGACCTCCAGAGCGGCTCAGCCTTCCCTTGAATACCACCAAGTGACCCAGTCAACACCACATGGGACAGATAAATTGCTTGGTTGAGACCTGTCCAAATTCCTGACCCACAAAATCATAAGATATATGGAGAGACAGGAACACTCTTACATAGCTAGTGGGACTGCAAATTAGTGCAACCTCTGTGGAAAAAAATTTGGAGATACCTCAGAGAGCTAAAAATAGAAATACCATTTGATCCAGCAATAGCACTATTAGACATCTACCCAAAAGAGCACAAAACATTCTACTATAAAGACATTTGCACTAGAATGTTTATGGCAGCACAATTCACTATTGCAAGAATGTGGAAACAACCCAAGTGCCCGTCAATCCATGAGTGGATTACTAAAATTTGGTATATGTTTATGATAGAATATTACTCAATCATAAGAAACAACAGTGATCTAG
>CAUYSK010043855.1:0-26596 GCA_963575035.1 Avahi laniger | reverse complement strand
GATCAAATGGTAGGTCTACTTTTAATTCTTTGAGGTATCTCCACGTGACCTTCCACAGAGGTTTAAACAACCAGCTCTCCCTGAACTGATAGAGCAAGAACTCACCCGTGACCACGGGGAGGGCACAGGCCATTCACGATGGATCCGCCCCCATGACCCACACTCCTCCCACTGGGCCCCACATTCAACACTGGGGATCAAATTTCAACCTGAGATTTGGAGGGACCAAACATCCAAACCATATCACTAGGCACCCAGTAATCTATTAATACTTGTTTTCTTTGTTGCTTTGCCTTTCTGGGTATTTCTTATAAATTGAATTCTACAATATGTAGATTCTGGTGTCTGGCTTCTTTTACTAAAGGTAATGTTTCTGAGATCCGTCCATGTTATGGGGTGTATGTGTAGTTCTTCCCTTTCCTTGCAGAATAGTATTCCATTGTCTCTTCATTTACCAGTGATGGACATTCAGGTTGTTGCCAGTTTGGGAGTATTACGTATAATGCATCAAAGAAACATGCACGTTTTTGTGTGGATGTACATTTTTACTTGTGTGGATTAATAAGAGTGAAATTGCTGGGTCGTATGGTAAATTTATATTTAGCTTTTTAAGAAACTGACAAAATGTTTTCCAAAGTGGCTACACCATTTTACATTCCTGCCAGCTGTGCCTGAGGGTTCTAATTTCTCTATATCCTCTCCAGCATTTGTTGTTGTCTGTCTTTTTTATTATAGTTACTCTAGTGGATGCGAAATGGTATCTCATGGTTCTAATTAGCAATTCTCTGATGACTAATGGTGTTGAACGTCTTCTCATGCACTTATTAGCCATTTGGATATGTTCTATGGACGATGTTCAAATGGCTAATATTATTTAAATCTTGTGCTAATGTTTTCATTGGGTTGTTTGTCCTTTTATTGTTGAGTTGTGAAAGTGTTTTGTATATTCTGTGTACAAGACTTTTATTAGACACGTTTTGGAAATATTTTCCCCAATCTATTGCTTGTACTTTTTATTTTCTTATTATCTTTTGAATTGCAAAAAATTTGAATCTTAGTGAGGTTCAACTTATCATTTTTTTCTTTTGTGGACCCTGGGCAAGACTGGTTCCAGTTCTAAGCCCATAGCATACTGTTATTTCTCTCCCCTCGGTCTTTAAGCTATGGTTGTCAAATATTTTAGTTATGCATATGTTACCAACTCCATAATACGTTGTAATTTTTGTTTAAATAGTCAATTAACTTTTAATAATAATGAGGCCAATCTTCTAAATTCACCAAGGTAAGTACCATCCCCAGGGCTTGCCATTCCTTTCTGCAGACCTGCATTTCCATCTGATGCATTTTCTTCACATACAAAGGGCTTCCTTTCTCATTGTTTATAGTGCAGGCATTATAGTGATAAATTATAAATTATTATTATTATAAATTCTTTCAGCTTTAGCATTTCTGCAAACGACTTTATTTTACCTTTGTTTTTGAAAGACTTAATCTGGGGATGGGACTCTAGGTTGCCAGCTTTTCTTCTTTCAGTCTCTGAAAGAGGTGGCACAGCCATCTTCTTGCATTATTTCTCAGAATTAATATGCTGTCACCCTTATCTTTGTTTTTCTGTATGTAATGTGCTCTTTTTTCTCTGTTTTTAAGATTTTCTCCTTATCACAGGTTTCCGTCATTTTAAACAAGATATGCCCCGGGATTCATTAAACTTCTAAGATACATGGATTTATTATTTTATCAAACTGAAGAATTCTCAGCCATTATTTCTTCAATTTTTTCTCTATCCTCCCCCCGTCTTCCTCACCGACTACATTTACAGATGTGTTTCATCTCTCACAAGTGTCCCACGGGGAGCTGATGGTGTTTTATTTTTCTTTATTATTGTTCCTCTTTGTGCTTTATTTTGGACAGCTTCTGCTGCTATGTCTTCACTATTCCTTTCTTTGGCAATGTCTGATTTGCCTGTCCACTGTAATTTTCATTTCCGACATTGGAGTTTTTGACTATAGAATTTCTGTTTTGTTCTTTATTTTATCTCTCCCATGTCTCCAAGAGACTTTTGAACATGTGGGATACATTTGTAATAATTTTTAATGCCCTTGTCTGTGAATGCTAACATCCGTGGCAGTTCCGGTGTCTCCTTAAGCGCTGTGTGTCCCCATTTCTCCATTCATTTCTGACGGGATGCCAGACATGTTACTCAGGTGCTAGATATTTTTGTATTCCCATAAATATTACTGAACTTTGTTCTGGTACACACGTAATAGGGAGACAGCGATTCTTTCAGGTCTTGTTTCTCTGATTTGCGAGGTGGGTCCACAGCAGTACACAACCTGGAAGTAATTATTGCCCGTGGTTGAGGCAGGACCCTCCAGAGTACTTTTCCCAGTGTGCTGTGACCTGGTCTATTTCCAACGTGGGTGGGTTTGCCCCTCCTTAGGCAACCTGGTGGCCTCCTGCTCCTGGGAGGTCGCCATATCGGTGCTGAACTTAGTGTGGACACCTGATTGGCACAGCACACTACAGCCCAGAACTCCTGGGCTCAAGCCATCCTCCTGCCTCAGCTTCCCAAGTAGCTAGAACTACAGATGTGGCCACTGAGCCTGGCCCAGTGCATGTGAATTATGAGATTGCCAAGTCTGGTTTGTGGGAACAAGTACCATTCATGGCTCCACATGAAGCTCTGCTTTCTAAGCTTTCCCGGCCTCATGTGGCCCCCCAGCACTCCCCATATGCTGATCAGTGCTCTGCTGGGTACTGCTCTTAGCAGAAGTTTAGGGTTCTCCCTCTGGGCAGCAATCTTAGTTCACACTCTGCTTTGCAATCTCTAGCCGCCTTGGGTTCCCAGAGCCTCCGTTCCATCCCCTTAGCTCAGGGGGATGAACAGGCCCCACTACCTGGCCCCCATTCCCTGTGTGTGGCCTAGAGGCCGTCTTAGGGCAGTAAGGGCGGTCACAGGGCTCACCTCCCTGACAAACGTCTCCCACACACAGCCAGCTTCACCGCCTGATGCCTGGTATCTTGAAAACCGCAGCTTTGTGTGTTTTGTCTGAGGTCCTCTTGCGATTGTTCCAGGTGGAAAGTAACCCCCGTCCCTGGCGCCTCCTCCTGCGTGGTAGCAGAAGTCTGCTGTCCTAACTCCTCAGCCTGACACCCCAGGCCTTCTGCGATCGGCCTCCGCTTGCCTTTCCTGCCTAATTTCTGAGCATACGCCTATTTCTGAAACTCTCTATCAAAGCCACACGCTTCCTGCTTTTGCGCCTGCGTGTCAGTTCCCTTTCCCACTGTCCTCTGGTCATCAGGCTTGCTGCTTCCCAGCCCAGGTCAACATCCACGCTGGTGGAGACCTTCGCATACCGAGCACCTGCTGTGGCCAGGCGCTGCGCTGGGCGCTGGAGGAGAGAATGGGGTCGTCCCACCCTAGGAGCTCCTGGGCTAGTCGGCAGGAATCGTGACACAGCACGGGAGTCACAGGAGGAGGCGCCAGCGGCCATGGCACAGAGGAGCAGGAAGCCGCACGGCCCAGACCGGGTCTCGGAGGAAGTGACCTCCAAGGTGAGACGTGAAGGCTGAGTGGGTGTTACGGGGGTGGGTGGGGTGGGGCCAGGGGAGGGGTGCCGGCACAGAGCAAAGCGGGGCACGTGTGGGGAGACGGGGGATGCTGGAGGTTTGGGTGTGAGCAGGGAGGGAAGAGAGAGGAGACCTTACAAGTCTCTTAAGAACTTCCATCTGAGGGCCACGTGGAGCCATCAGATGGCTTCCGTCCAGGCACTGACAGGGCCAAACTTGTATTTGAAAGCTTACTCCAACTTTGCTGTGGTCGGGGTTGGGGGGCAGTCTGGAGGCAGGGGCCTCGTCCCCGTGGGAGGTGACGGAACCAGCAGCAACTTCTTGGCAGTGGAGTAGAGGGAGCTACTGGGGAGGCAGGATCCAGGGATGAACGGAACGTGGGCACGGGGGCCGTCGGGGTGGCCCCCTGGGCTGTGCAGGGCCAGGGTGGACATCATGTCTGTTTGGGAGCAGGGAGTACTGGAAGAGCAGCTTGGGGGAGGAAATTCCACTTCTACATCTCTCTGCCCGGATCTGCCTTTGTGTTTCGGGACTAATTGCTGCATTTCCTGGGCTCCCACAATTTTTTGCTTAGTCCGTAAGTCATTTTACCCCGTGTGGGAGTTTAATGGAGTTTGATCACGCACGCGTTTCTGCGGGCCGCGACTGCCGCCTGACGCAGAGCCCGTGGGCCATTTCTCCTTTGTCTGAGCTGCGATTATGGTCTCCGGAATGAAGCCTCACACACGGTAAGCGATTAATAAATTCTGGTGGCTCAAATTAACAAAGGGCTTACTTTAATGTGACATAATAAATGCATGATTGAACACTTTTCTGTCGTGGAGTGCAGCTCTGTGATGTCCTTGGCTGTATTCCTGAAGACTTTGTAGGCATGTGATTTTAATTTAGAGATCTAAATAGATGTGTCGACAGAGCTGGGTCAGACGAGAAACTCTCAGCTCGGTTTTTTTCCTGTGTGGTAACATTTACAATCCTGTGGAGCCATAAATACTTCCCTGGGTAAGAAGAAAAGCAACGAACAGGAGCTTGCAGGACGACAGCCCGGCTGCCCGGGGTACGTGGTCCTGCCAGGTCCTTGTGGCTGTGATGCTAACAAGGGCCAGGGAGGACGGGAGCCGCGACACGCCATCCGTGTGGAAATACGTTTCCAACAGGCGTGGAGCTGGGAGCTACTTCCCTGCAGAGGCGGAGCACAAGGTGTCTGGTGCCTCAATCTGGGAAGGCCTGGAAGGCGATTTCCATCACCACAAATGTGCCTGCCGTCCGCTGTTCCTGATAGAACCGGTGCCCAGCGAGACACCCGCTAATCTTCGCGTCAGGACATCAGCGCAGAAACACCAGCTCCTGGAGCAAAGTCCTTCAGCGAAGATACGAGAGACCCGGAAAAATCGATGCCTCTAATACCAAGGTGTTTCTGCAGGTGCTCCTTTTAGAATGAAGAGACACCAGGCTCTCAACAATACTTCAGATCTCAGAAACAATATTTCTTTTTAAAGAATTGGATCTAAAACACAGGTTTAAAAAAATATAAATGAAACTGTTCACCTCCTGTGGAGTCAGCTCCCAGGGCATCTCCAGGCTCAAGCCGTACACTGGGACAGCTCCTCCGAGGGTCCCCTGTAGGTCCTTCCTTCCCCTGTCCCCGACAGCAGGTGCGTCAAGCGCTCCAGCTCCAGACGCGTGGGAGGCCTGAGGTTTCCAGTGACTTCTAGAACGTCTACTACCCCCATTTTTGCTTCCCTACAACTTAACCAACAATGGATATTAAATACTTGGAAAGCTTTGACTAGCAGGACAGGAATGTTATCTTGCTAAATTTCACATTGATTTAATTACATGATCATGACATGTTCTTAAAGATTTATTTTCCATTTTTTTATCCCTTCTTTGTTAAGGAACATGCGTGTCCATGTTAACTTCCCCATTTTTTCCTCACTGACTTTTGCAACACTTCATTCATCATCTACATAACCCCCCGGATTGACTCTGCGAACGGTTTCTGTGAGTAAGCCTGCCTGGTAAGTCTTCCGCAAACTCTATGAGGTCGGTTTTATTAGGATTTCCATTTTGAAAATTGGGAGGAGTTTGTAGTTTTGAAGTTTTAAAATCTTTCTTTCACATATATTTTTTTGGCTTTACAGAGTCAGGGGCCTCGCTGGTCTCACCCAACGAGGATGGGAGAGCAGCTGGGCAGACACGGTGACCTGTGACACCATCAGAACATCCACCTTTCTTGGCACGGTGCTTCCCTCCTGGCGTTCTGTTTCTGAGAGTTAGAAATCCAGGTTTTCCTGGCGCCAACAATCTTCCTCAACCCCCGGCCACGCTGTCTCTCCTGAGCCTCTGCTCTGAGAGGACAAGATAAGTCTCTGTAGCATCTCCAGAGACTCCGTTGTGATCACCCTTTGTGTTTAAATCTTTAACTCGTGTGTATGTGGTTTATGCTGGGCATGGCTCGGGAAAGAGAAGTGACACTATTTGCCTAATTACCAGCCAATGTCCCCAGCTCTGCGTGCCCAGCAGCTGTGCATCCATGGCACTTTGCGATGCCGCCTCCGTGTTCTTCGTGCCTGTGTTTGGGCGCCCGGTTCTGTCTCACCTGCTGCCTGCTTCCTTCAGCACCGTGCACGTTGCACGTTACTCACGACCCAGTTCCGGTGTCTGCTCCTCGGAACACCTTCCCACGCTGCCCTCGCCCGGCGGCTCTGTCCTCATGGCATCGCCCACTCTGGCCTCCTCAGGTTTGACCACCCGGTCGTGTTTCCTGCGTAGACGCACGTCCCTGAAAACTAGCCGGCACCTTTCTTCGGTGTCCTGCGCCCTACGGGTTATGCACACGGGCCCAGAGACAGCTCAGTGGGGACTGGTCATTTCCATGAGAGAAATTTGGAGAAACAGTCATGTCTGACTTGCTCTAAGATTGTCAACTGGCACATAGCAAGAAAAGGAAGGAAAAAGCACTTCGTCACTGCAGACGCTGGCCCCGAGTTAAGATCAAAGGAAGCTGCCCCCACGTTTGCCCCACAGACGGGCCTGGGTCACCTTCTGTGACGTGCACAGATCTGTACACGGCCAGCTGTCCTGTCTCCATGAAGTCTAGGGGAGCAGCCGGGGACCACAGCTTCCTTCTGGGCCAGTTTTCCAGGGCAAAGCTCTGCCAGGGCCTTGGTGATGGGGCCACAGTGTGGGCTGATGATCAGGGACCCCTCGGAGCCCAGGCCCCACCCCCGATGCAGCATCCTTCGCACCAGATGTGGTCCTGGGAGCTGTGTGGCTCTTGCCTCGTGGCCGGGATCCAATAGTGCCGTGGCTGTTGCTTGAGAAACGCCCAGGGTGGGGGTACGGGAGCCCCAGCATGACGCCGCCTCTGCCAAGCCTTGCCTTGGAGCAGGGTGCTGAGCAGGGCTATGTGGGGTACGGCAGGGCTCTCTGAAGAGGCCGACGGGGTCCTCAGAAACCCCTCGTGGCCTCTGGCTGGCTGGCCCTGGGAGCAGGGCTGGTCACTCACGGCGGGCTCACGAATCCAGTCACCCGTCCGTGTGCTCAGCACGGCAGGGAGCCAGCACCGATGTCCCAGGGTCAAGCGAGGTGCAGCCCAGATGCAGGAGCCACCACGGTCCTCCAGGGAAGAGGTTCCCAGTCACGGCGGTGAGCCTGGGCTACCCCCGAGCCGCCTCTTCTACCAGCCCTGAGCTCTTGAAGATGCGGTTTCTTGGTTTGCTCGCTTCTGCTCACCGGCTGCGTCCCAGCTGCCGTCACCGACGGAGATGAGCCGCAGGCAGTTCCCTCACTGCCACTGAGCCCTGGTCACGGGTGCGAGGGACCAGTTTCTGCCCATCACTTGTGTGTCAGCCAAATGTGGCTGCTGGTGCGGAACCCTTTGAACTGCTGGGATCGCTGTCACCGGTGGGCTCCCACCCTCGTCTGTGACTTTTTCCTTTTTGGTATGGGATTCTTTTTGAAGGCAGGGAAGAAACCTAGGACACCTAAATAAAAGGATCTCTTTCTGGATTTACCTTTCGCATTCACTGACAACAGGGAAATGTGACTCCCGGCGGAGAGCACAGGCCGGGAGGGACCCACCTGCCGCCCCCGACTGGCTGCGCCATACCCCAGCCCAGGACCCTAACTGAGCTGTCCCGTGTGCGGCCTGGGGACGGGGCTCAGCCCTGTGGCACAGCAGCTGACCACGGACCACGTCTTCTCTGCATTAGGCCCATTCTAAGGCTGATGCCATCGTCATGATTCCGAAACAAGAACTTGCTGGTCCGCGAGGCCTGTGATCACCCTGATTTCTTCGCATTTTGCAGTCACGGGGAAGGCATGAAGCCACTTCTTCTCCCGCCACACGTGTGTCTTGGAGTAGATGTGGAAACACATTCGGATTCCTCTGTGAGCGCAATACCAAACGCAAGACGACTCTTCCAGCAAAGATTCTGCTCTCGTTTGCCATGATTGAGACTCGGTGGCGGATAAGGCGCGGTATCCCTGCTGGCACGTGGCGTCCTGCCTCCCCAGCAAACACGGACCTGCGTGGGAGCTGCCCTCGTCCTGCGCTTCACCTGGGGGAGCCTGTTCTTCAGGGTCGACATCCCCACCCCCCGCGGTGTCCCAGCGCAGCCAGGCAACGTTGTAGCCTAAACATGGTTCTCACTTCTTATAAATGATTCATAAACATCTGAAAAATTATTGTGCAATGTTTCCCTGAGTGTACAGCAATTTTCCTAACTGTTCACTTGTCTTTAAGTGTTTAGGCTATTTCCAATTTCTGCTATTACAGAGCCTTGACGATGAATAATTCTTTTCTTTTTATTATTTTTTGCTTTAGATAGATGTCTAAAAATGAGATTACTGGATTAAAAATCATGATCACTTTGGAATCAAGTGATAAATATCTCCAAGTTGCTGCCTTGCAGGTTCCTGCAGTTTTCGCGCCCAGCAGCCTCAACTGCAGGGACCTGTTTTTTGTGCCTGGTTTAGAGCCGACTCTGCACTTCTCTCTCCAGCCCCACCTGTGCCGAAGTTACCTGGTGGCCTGGAAGTGGCCGTGGCAGGAGCGTTTATACCCTGAAATAGCACAGGCTACAAACCCGGCTTCCCCACCCTCACCCACCCTCTGCAGGGAACTGCTTGTCAACATCTGCCAATGCACCTTTGTGGTCGGTCAGAAACAAAGAGACACACAAAAGAAAGCCCACTTTGAAAGGTCGGCTCAGTGGACACCATCGTTCCCTGTGAGGCCAAGGGGCAGAGCGGAGTGAGGAGTCTTCTCTGGGTGCTGTTTCCTCACGCCCTGTGTCCTGGGTGCCACTCAGATAGCGCTCGCTGGGCCTGGCCAGAATGGACCGCTGCCCGGTGGTCGCGCAGCCTCGTGAAGGATGGGGCTGCGTGTCAGCCCCAGGCAGGATCAGAGCGAGGGCGCCGCAGGCTGAGGGCGGCACCACGCCAGGCACAGGAGGGTCAGGCCCCCTCCGCTGCCCCTGGACGGTGTGGAGGGGCCGGTGCTGTCCTGCCGCAGGGACAGATCGGCCGCTGTCTGCGGGTGTCGATGACACTAGTGTGCGCTGATCAGGTGGGGAGAGCCTTCGTGGGATGGGGCACAGGGGGATGGCGGCTGTCTCCGCTAAGCCCCCAGAGCGTGTGGACCGCTGTTGCTGCTCTTGCCCTCTTGGCGTCCTCAGCAGTGTGACTGCTGGCTCAGGGTCGAGGCCCAGAGAGCCCTGACAGGCCCTCACACACGCGCTTCCGCAGGCTTTGGATTCGTGTCCTAATTGCTTCCCAAAGGAACGTGCCAGGTCGTTCCTGCCAATAACCCTGACACCTGCACCCTCCCCGGCGTGGGGTCCACGCTTCCAAAGTCGAAGCAAAACCAAACCGCTAAATTCGTGTTGTAAAAGATTAATACGTTTGTATTTCCTCAGTGCTCTCCCCCCCACCTCCCGCTGCAGGCCGGCGCCCCAGGAAGGGCCGCGCTTACACCTGCCGTCTTGGACCCTCCTATCCCTGCGCCTACGTCAGGCTGCGATCATTCAGAACCAGCTTCTAAATTTCTACAAGGAAACACTTGCTGGAATTTTGCCTGGAATCGTGTTGCCTGTAAAGACCGACCGGGGAGAACCGGCGTCTTTCCTACGTGGAGCCTTCTGCTCAGTGACTACGTTACATTTCTCCATTTATTTAGGTCTTAATTTCTTTAAGCAATGTTTTACAGTTTTCATGTACAGCTCTTATACATGTTTTGTTTAACTCATCCCTCAATATTTCATAATTGTTGCCATCGTAAGTGAAATTGAACTTTTTTTCTTCATTTCCAGTTGTTTGTTACTAGTGTGTGGAAATGCAATTGACTTGTCTACACTGGCCTGGCTTCAGGATCACCACCAAACTCACTTGTTAGCTCAAGCAGCTGAGAGGTGTGGTCCCCAGTGTCTTCCACAACCAAGTCACCTGTGGGAAACGCAGCTTTAATTCTGCTTTTCTGACCTGGCGGCTTTTATTTCGTTTCCTTGACTGCATTGGCCAGGCTGTGATGTGTAGAAAAATGTCAAACAGAAGGGGCGAGGGGCCAGCCCTGCCTCATTTTGCAGGGCTCAGTCTTTAGGTAAGAGGTCAGCTGTTAGTGTCGCACGGACGTCTCCAATTCAGTGAAGAAAGTTTCTCTTCTAGCGTGCTGAGATTTCTTTTTTTTAAATCACGAATGGTTTGAGTTTTGTGAAGTGTTTTTCTCCCTCTATTGGATATCATATATAATTTTTCTCTTCTATTTTTTAATATGGTGTTTTATATAGATTGCTTTTTAAGCT
The DNA here is from genome assembly GCA_963575035.1 of Avahi laniger. Taxonomy (NCBI): domain Eukaryota; kingdom Metazoa; phylum Chordata; class Mammalia; order Primates; family Indriidae; genus Avahi; species Avahi laniger. The sequence goes on along the minus strand of CAUYSK010043855.1, from coordinate 16,223 downwards.
ATTAAAGTAATCTTGCATTCTGGAGAAAAACTCTAATTGCTTACCATGTTACCCCTTTTACATAGCGTTGTATTTGATTTTCTAATTTAGTATTTTATTAAGAATTTTTGTGTCTATGTTCAAGAGGGCTATGGTTTGGTGGTGACTTTTTTTTTTTCTCCATCCTTACGGTGTTTCTATCCAGTTCTGGCATCAAAGTAATACTTCATAAAATAATTCATTTCCTCCTTCTGCTATTTTTTGAAAGAGTTTACGTAGAACTTACGTTATTTCTTCCTTAAATATTTCAGAGATTCCACTACTTACGCATTCTTGGTGTTGAGGTTTTATGTGTGTGTGTGAGAAGGTTTTAATTTTCTTGGTCAATATAGAAATAATAAGATTTTTAAAATATCACTTTTGTCCTTTTTTCTGTTCCTATACCAGTTTTGACAATTTTTGTTTTTCAATTTTAGACAATTAAATCTATTGAAATGACATTGTTTCTGTTATTCCCTTGTGATCGTTTCAGTGTCTGTGGAACCTGTAGTAATGTCTCTTCTTTCATTCCTGATACTCATAACTTGCGGCCTCTTTTTTTTTTGCAGGTTTTTTCAATTTTATAGATCTTTTCAAAGAACCCATTTTTCTTCATTTTTTGTTTTTGATTCCATTGATTTTTTACTCTTATCTTTATTATTTTTTCCCTCTTACATATCTTTGGGTTTACTTGTTCTTTTTCTACCTACTTGAGGTAGAAAGTTACATTATTAAATTTTAAATGTTTCCTCTTTTCTAATACTAACTTTGAAGCTCTGAATCTTCTTCTAAGCACTTTCTTAGTTTTCTCCACATTCCAATATGTTGCCTTGTTATTTTCATCTAATTCAAAGTATTGTCTCAATTTCTTCATGATTTCTTCTTTTGTCTGTGGATTATTTAAAACTGGGTTGTTTAATCTGCAGATATTGGTTCTTTTAAAGGTGTTTTATTGTTGTAGATGTTCTATCTAATTCTGTTGTAGTCAGAGAATATTTTCTACAGTATTTCAATCTTTTGAAATTGATTAAGAACTTTTTTTATGGCTCAGCATGGTTTTTTTGGTGATCATTCCATCTATACTATAAAAAAATGTGTTTTGTACTCATTACATGTGGCATTCCACAAATATCTATTAAGACGGTTGACAGTATCAAATCTTCTATATCCTTACTCATTTCTAAGTTGGTACATTAATTATTGAAGAAACTATGTTACAGCCTTTAATTGTGAATTAATTTCTCCCTGTAGTTCTCTCAGTTTTTGCTAAATGTATTTTGAGGCATTGTTATTATAATTGTTATACCTTCCTGATGAATTGGCTCTGTTATCATTGCAAATCTCTCTCTGTCATTAATGATACTCCATGTCGTGAATTCAATTTTGTCTCAGATTAACATAGTAACTGTATCTTGCTTATACTTACTAATTATGTGGTTCATCTTCTTCTGTTCTTTTACTCTTAATCTCTATGTGTCTTTGTATTTAAAGCACAACTTTTATAACTCCCAGTTAGTTTGTTCCTATTTTTTTTCCTCCCCAGACTGACAAAACCTGCCTTTTGATAGGAGAATTTAATCCATTACATTGAATATGGTCATTGATAAAGTTCTGCTTTGGTCTGCCACTTAATCACTTGTTTACTATTTGTCTTGTTTATTTATCTCTTCTTCTTTTTTTGGGTGGGGGCCATATTTTGTACTAATCAAGAACTTTAGAATTTTCCATTTAAATTCATCTATTGCTTCTTTTAGCTATATCTCTTTGAATTAATTATAGTTGGTGACCTCTTGGGGTTATAGTGTGCATCTTTAATTATCTCAACCTACTTAAAGTGGATATTGTATTACTTGAGGCAAAATACAGGAAACTTGCAAAATAGATTTGTATTTTCCCCATCCTTATTGCTGCTGTTGCCATATATATTACATCTATATACATTATAAACCCAATCTAGTCTTAGGATTTTTGGTTAAACGACTATATGTTTTTTAGAGAAAATAAGTAAGAAAAGAAAAATGGAAAAATATATAATTATTTTTATTTATTCCTGTAGGTAACATTTCTGTTGCTTTGTACAGTTGTACCTGGGTATCTGTGGAGAATTCCTTCCATCCAGGACTTCCTCTGGATACCAAACTGCATGGATGCTCAAGTTCCTGATAGAGAATGGCACAGTATTTTCATGTACCCTACGCTACATCCTCCCATACATTTTAAATCATTTCTGAATTACTTATAATACCCAAAACAATATAAATGCTATGTAAATAGTTATTATACTATATCATTCAGGGAATAATAACGAGAAAAAGAAGTCTGCGCATGTTTAGTTCAGACATAATTTTCCTCCTGAATATTATCAGTCTTCTGAAGGTTGAATCTATAAATGTGTTACTCACAGGTGTGCAGGGCTGGTGAAGCTTCCTTCTGCACACCTGAATTTCTAGCAGGTGGCCTTTGCCTTCAGCCTGAAGCAATTCCCTTAGCATTTCTTGCTGTGTATGTCTCCTGGGGACCAAGTTTCCCAGGTTCTGTTTGTCTGAATGTTTCTTCATTTCATTTTCACTTTAGAAGCAGAGTTTTGCTAAATATAGACTTTTTTGGTAGACATCTGTGTTTCTATCAGCATGGAAAAAAATAATATTCTCATGTCTTCTGACCTCCACTGTTTCTAGTGAAGTTGGTTGTTAATTGTATCGGTTTCTCTGTATGTGACAAGTCATTTGTTCTGGCTTTTTTAAAAATATTTTTTCAATTTAACTTTAGCAGTTTCATTAGTATGTCCCTGGCAGTGGTTTCTTTGTGTTTAGCTTGCTAGGAGTTCACTGCCTTTCCTGGGTCTGTTGGTTGATATTTTCCACCAACTTTGGGAAGTTCTTATGCAATATTTCTTCACATGATGTTTTTTCCTGCCCTGTTTTCTCTCCTCTCCCGGTGGGACTCTAAACATAACACGGGTTATAGACGGCTGGATATGGTCTCCACGGAGCTCTGTCTTTTTTCTTGCTATTCTTCAGTCATTAATTTATTTTTATGTATCCGCAAGTTAACTGGTTCCTTCTTCTGTGTCATTGCCAATCTGCTATTGAGGCTTATAGTGAATTTTTAAAAATTCAGTTATATTTTTTTAGTTCTAGAACTTTCATTTTTATACTTTACATTTGTTAGTTGAGATTTTCTATCCTTCAGTTATTAAGACCATTTTTCCTTTTATTTTTAAATTCTATTTATAAGAGATGTCTGGAAATCTTTGCCCAATCCAACATCTAGGTCACTTCTAATCGGTTTCTATTGACGACCTTGTTTCCTATGTACAGATTGCACTTTTCTGTTTATTTGCACATCAAGTAACTTGGGTTTAAAAATTAGACGCTGTAAGTGGTAGGGGTAGTGATTCTGAAGTCTGTCGTGTTCTGATTGTTTATTTATTTTTGTTCTAATTTATGGTTAGTTTTCCTGGCCTCAGATTACAAACTTTGCACTTTGTGTTACGCAGCTGCTGAAATCTCTACTTTGTTTTCAATACTCCAGCTGCTGTTATGTAGCCTACACTTTTATAAATTGCACTTGCCAACATTTATATTTCATTGCAATGTTTAAAAGCCATTTGTCACAGCTCTTTATGTATTTGGCATTTAACCTGCGCCTGAGTGATCGAGCAATCATCGAAGATTTAGGCTGAGATCACATTTAGACCTGAGGTCTCAGCTTCTCCGCGGTTGTCTTGCTCCTAGGGATTTCCTCCTAAGTTTTAGCAATTCTGTCCGTCTGAGGCTCTGTCCTCTGACGTGCTCCAAAAGGGTTGGCTTTCTGCCCCCCGAGCTGTACTGGCAGGGAGCGCCCTCAGTTAACAAAGCACAAACTCGCAGACCTCGCCTGTGTAGCCCCACTTTCCGAGAGGAGAGTCCTCCCTGTCCTGTGGGCTTTTCCCTGCGTGCCCAGGGTGTCCCCCACCTGTGCAGCTGAGCTGTCAGACGTGCTTTGGATGGAGTTTTTACTTAAATCCTTTGCTTCCCTCCTTCTGCGGGACCCTCGGTCCCAGAGGTTCCCCTTGAGGTTCCACCTTCTTCCCCAGCCCTGATGTCGGGTCTCCTGTACCCGCAGAGGGCGGGGCTGCCAGTCACTCCTGCTGCCCTGCTGGCCCCAAATGCCACAAACTCACCATTCTTATTCCTCTCTCAGTTGCATTTTAAAAAACAGTATGAACTCTCCCCTGGTTTCTGTCCATTGTATCAGCCTTCTAAGTATGTTTAAGTAACTGTTCTTAATACTTTCTCTAGGTGTTATCGTTTCATCTGTGGGAGAGTTTGCACCATCACGTCGATTTGCTACAATTTTTGCCTCCCTCTGTGATTAAACAAAGACAATAAAAATCAAAAAACGCCCTTCACAGTAAATATACCTTCTTTTTTCTTTTTCTGTTTCATGGTTCAGAGCATTGGCCATACTTCTGAAAGAATTCAAGTCATTTTGGAGAGAGTTAATGTATTGGTTTTTCCTTATTTTTGCTAGAGGCATTTCATCTCTCATCATAAATTATGATTCTACATGTGGTAGAACTGTTTGACTATGCCGAGTTCTCAAAAGTTGTTTTTTTCTTTTGTAAATCAGACATGGGTGTTCAATTATATCAAGAACATTATAAGGATTGAATTTTATTTTTATATGGATGCTATTTGGCATATAATATTGTTTTTATTAGTATATTAAAAATATGAAACCCATCTGCTTTGAAACTTGACTTTTACATTGTTGTTGCAGTTTACATTTCTTTGATTACTCTTGAGAATTGAATATTTTCACATGTTTATGAGCTACTCAAAATTCCTCTTTTGTAAATTGACTTTGCGTGTATTTCTATTTCACAGTAACCTTTTTAAAGAGATTCGTTATTATTTTTTATGTATTTGTCACATGTGCCATCAGTATTTCGCCAGAGCTTGTTTGCTTTCTGATTTTGTGCCCACGGAGACGGGCTTCTGTGTTCTTACACAGTCCAACCGAGCAGTGTTTTCTTTTAGACTCTTCCTACCCCTGCGTGCTAAAGTCATCTGCAATTTTTTAAGACAGTAACGGTTAACTTCACATGTAAGTTTTCAGTGGCCAAGGATGTACTTTGATGTAGGTTGTAATAGAGGGCTCTAGACCTTATTTCCCTGTGGTTTCCCATTTTCTTAACACCATCTACCAAATCAGTCATTTCTCTCCCACTTATTCAAAATTCCACTGTTATATTTTAAGTACTTATACGTACTTGGATTTGTTTCTTAACTTCTTTTTCATGCCAGTGCTCCGCACCCCTTCCCTCAGACGTCCTGTGTGTGTGAGACAGAGAGAGACACGTGTTGTTCTAAGGATGAGCCGCATGACGCGTTCTTTTGGATATTTACAGGCAAGCACCTTCATTACTCCTCTTTTTATTTTGTTCTCCAATATTCTTTTACACTTTGTTTTTCAAAATAATTTTTGAAATATTGGGTCAAGTCAAACTACCTATTTGTGATTTCTATTGAAATTGCATTAAATCTGCAGAGTTAACTATGGAAATATGATATCCTTCAAGTGTTGAAATGTCTCCTCCTGAAACGCAAGGCAACTTCATCTGTTCAAGTGATTTTATTGCTCTCGTAATATATACAGTTTGCTCTGGTGGGTCTTGCACAATTCAGGGTCTTTTTCTTGCTGGGAGTGTTGTTAGTTCTGTTGCTAGTGTACACAGGTCTTTTGCATTCTTACAGCATATTTGGCTGTTCCTAGACTACAGAGAAATTACAAGGTTTAGAGTCTACTAAAATTATGAAGATTAATTACTTCTAATACATTTTTATTTGATTCTCTAAGGTAAAAAGCCCTATCACCTATAAAATTGCAATAGAAATCTTGACATTGTATTTTAAAAATTTGCATTGACTTCAGAAAGAGTGGTGATAATGAGCACCTTTGCTTTGATAGCGTGATGATGTGATTTATAATTGGAACAGATATTTGGTCTCTGTTCCCCATTCCCAACACAGAGCTCCTAAAACTCTTGTAATTTCCTGAGCAATAGTGCTGGGAGACTCTTGTGTTCTAATATTTCCTCTCTAATCCCGGTTCCTGAACCGAGCTCCTAATTCCTTGGAATGTCCTTGGTGATGTGAGTGTCTTTCCTTCTAATGAGGCCACGCTTGGTGGCTCCCAGTGAGCGCTGGTCACCAGAAAGACCAAGCCGTGATTAGAAGCTTGGAGCTTTCAGACCCGCCCCATCCTCCAGGGAGGGGAAAGGGGACCAGTCACACACGTGATGAGTTCTCCATAAAATCCCAGACGGCGTCTGGGTTGCCGGACAGGTGCAGGTGCCAGGAGGGTGGTGCACCCCGGGAGGACATGGGCGCTCTGTGTCCCCACCCCCCATCCCCTTCCCTACACATATCTCCTCCATCTGGCTGCTCATCTGCCTCCTTCGTAGTTTCCTGTATAATAAGCCAGTAGATCTAAGTGTTTCCCTGAGGTCTCTGGGACGTTCTAGCAAATAGCCGGACCCCAGGGAGAGGTGGTGGGACCACCAGTTTCCAGCTGGTCACTGGGAAGCTCTGGAGGCCCAGGCTTGCGACCGCACCTGAAGGGAGGGGTCTGGTGGGACCGAGCCCCGGCCTGCCACCTGCACTCGCTCTGGGGAGTGTCAGCATCGGACGGAATCGAAGGACACCGGTTGGCGTCCACCGGTGAATTGGCTGGTGTGTGGGGAAAACCCGCACATCTGACAGCATCGGGCAGCACGTGCTCTGTGCCGAGTGTTGAGAGCGCAGCAGGAGGCAGTGGTTTGTTTTCTCCTGCTATTAATGTGTGCACGTAGGAAGGGCTGATAGTTTGAGATACATCTTTTTTGTCTTATTTTAAAATAAGCAATATTCTTCTATCTTTATTTTACAAATAATCTTTAAAAATCAGAAATGAATGTTCAACGTGGCCAAATGGCTTCTAGGCAGTTATTAAATAATCATGCAGTTTATTTTGCTTGGACTTTCTATGACAAATTATATTAATATATGAATTAATTTTTCTAGAATAAAATATTTTGGTCATCTTTAACCAAAATATTTTGGTCAAATTGCATTTGCTACTATTTGTTTGGAATTTTACAATATTTATTGACAGCTTAGTTATAGTTTTATTTTTGTGCTTCTAGAATTCTTTGGTGTCAGGGTTATGTACAATAAACTGGGAAGTTTTCCAAATTTCTGTGTGCTGAAATAATATAAATAGCATAAAAATGATCTCTTTTTGAGTTTTGAAATAACCTGCCCATAAAAATGCCTGCACCTGATGTGTTTTATGAGGTTAGCTCTTGGGCAACTTTAAACATTTCATTTTTAAATTAATTTTTAACTATATGCCATATATGAATATACTTTTTATGTAAAATTTTAAATATGCAGATAAAGCAAAAGTCTCTCTGGATTACCTGGTGCCCTCTCTCCTGCTCCCGCGGCAGAAGGAAACACACCTACTGGGAAGGGGTTCGTACAGACGTTTCCTACGCATCTCAGATCGTGTATAAGCACTTACGGAAATATAAAATTTTCCTCTCTGCAGTATTTCTTCATAAATTGAATAATTCTGAATCTATATAATGAAACTTGCCTTTTTCTTTATAATGCATTTTAGAAATAATCTAAGATAATAAATGAAAAAATTTAAAAATAAATTTGCACAATAAATAAATGATAACTTTTCAAAATGATAAATCTTAGAAATCTTCCCATGTGAATATGTACGGCTCTGTCTAATTCTGCGTCTGGCTATTGTGTAATATATTATATGATGGAAATAACCTTAGTCTAATTTTCGGTGCTATTTCTCTCATAGGTATTGGCTCATTTATGTTTTCCAGCATTTCCTCATATACGTTTGGAAACATTTGCTTTTCTAAGATATCTCTAATTTTATCCAGACGCACTTTCTCCCCTCGCCCCCCTCAGTTCTTCCACTCACTCATTCATTCATCAACGAACACTCAGGAACCCTTGCGCTGTGCCCGGCAGTTTTTTAGAAACTCAGCATATCTCTGAGCAAAACAGACTGAAATCCCCGACCTCATCCTGCTAACATTTGAGCACATTCTAAAGTTATAGGTTTGGACTATTAACTAAAATCATAGACATTAAAGGAATTAGCCCTAGTTTTTAGGGTATTTTTAATGATTATTTGTAAATTGGCTCCCTATTTGTGGTTATCTCTGTTTTCATTCTCAGTGTTTTATATTTTCATTTCCTCTTTCCCTCTGACGAGAATGCCCATGTTTTTCTAATTCATTTATCTTTCTTTTTGATCACTTTTTGACATAATTGAAAGCCCGAAAACAAAATGTATGAGTTCAACTACTTTAAATGGGTTATTTTATTTACTTTTTAACTGTGTTGACTTCTCTTTTCTCTTAAATTTTATTTCACTGTTGTTTTCCTGGGTTCTCGTTAGAGGTTCGGTTTATTTATTTTGTCTCTTTGTTATTTAAAAATAAAAATGTTTTAGGCCGGTGTGTGGCTGTGAAAAAGCGTCTGTCACATGCTTGCTTGCATTTCCGCAGCGAGTGGCAAACCTACACAGCGTGGTGACCCACCTCTTCTCCGCAGTGCTCAGTGACGGTCCGGGAGTTTGCAGAAACCACGTGGCTTTATGCATCATTCTCCATGGCAAGGACGCAGGAGCCTGACCCAGGCGGCAGGAGCATCATCGCCCTGGGCGTTGACCTGTCCCCGCAGGTGACATGGGGCGCACCTGGTGGCTCATTGACTTCATCAAGGGAGGTGCAAACAACTGATGGACAAGACACATTCAACACCTTCTGGAGAAGAGGCACAATCTGAAACCAACCTAATTCTTACACGTTCCTAGTTAAACTGCTGTTAGAACATTTATGGTAGTTTTGTAGGAGTCTTAAACTTTAGAGATTTTACCACGTTATGTTCAGATGTGCATTTTTTTACCCATGGTAATTGGTGGTGTTTTTTGAGATTAATAAAAGCTATTGTTTACCACGTGCTTAGTATGTGCCAGGCAATGTCCTGAAGGCCCGCTTACCCCCTTCGACCCTCAGAACAACTCAGCACGCAGCCCCGTGTTTCAACTGTGGACACGGAGGCCTCAAAGGCGGGACTCCCCCGACCTGACCGTGCTGCTGAGCCGCGGAGCCGGTGTTTGCGCTGCGGGGATCGCGGTTCCGAGCCCGCATGGCTCACCACTTAGTTTTAAGAGCGCACAGACATTTTATTTTATTTTATATTTTACTTCTATCTCTCTCTTTATCCCTTTCTCTGTAGTCTGGGGAGAAATCATCCAGCTGGTCGTATAACTCACTGATGACATGTTTTCCAGGGTTCAGTTCTGTTCTCTCCCTCTATTCTCCTTAATTTAGCAATCACATTTTTCAACTGCAAGGAGTCTTCCTGATTGCAGAGGGCACTGCCATCTGAAACCTTATTTAAAAAATTCAAAATAGGAATTTAAAACTTTTGCTTTGGATAGTACAGTAAGTCTCATTCACAGGAAGATGTGTCTGACTACACAGGTAATTGCTTTTCTCGTAGTGGCTGAATCACTGTGCAGGCAGGAAGATTTCCCTTTGTCAGCTCATCTCAGTGGAGAGCTGCAGTCCTTGGCTGCCAGATATTGGACTGGAGATGGGTTCTTGCAGAGATTTTCTTTCAAATCTTTTGGGATCAGGGAACGGTTGGTTTGTACTCTCATTTCATTTTGCCAAATCAGACAAAGCATCCAGGGGAGGGCAGGGTTACTGCTCCAGCTGGAGGCAGGGGCCGGGCAGGGCACCTTGTCACTGTGCACACAATTCCGTCTGGCCGGTGGCTTTTTCTTACTGGTCCTGGGGCCCTGGATTGCCTCGGCCAACAATGCTCCCTGAGTGATGGGGACGACCATTCTCAGGACCTGCCTGGGGTGCCCCGATCCCATCCTCACATCTTTCGCTTGGTCACTGAGACACAGTCTGCACTGGGCTGGAGTATTTTGTCCAAGTACCAAGTGCTGCTATTCAGAAAAATATGACACATGCATGTGTCTGTAACCACGCTTGGGATCGGCCTCCCTGCTTGGTTAGCGTATCGGGTATTACAGGGGCCCTCAAAGGGCTTTGGGGAACCAGTCGGAGAGCCATGCACAACAAATCCTCCAGCACTCAGAGGGTGGTTGGAAGGTTCTAGACATTATCCAGTGTGACTTCCTCTACAGCCAGATTTGCCACTTTGGACACAGGCAGCCGCCACGGCTCTGCACTGCCGAGCCGTCAGGGCCCCGCTGTGGTCCGGCTGCTTTCCGCTGTCGAGCTTCCTCTACACGAACCGGTGAGAATCTGCCTCCCTGGGAGCTCTGCCTCTCAGTCCTGAACTTCCTGCTCCGGGAGCCATTTAGAGCACTCCTGGCCTCGCTGCTTCTTGGCGAGCCTCCGGTAGTTAGGCCCCAGGAGATGGTGCCGGTTAAACATCTCATCAACTATTTCTGCTCCCCTTGTTCCCTGAGCCCCTCGTTTCCTGATCATTCTTCTAAGACAGTGTCCAGGTTCCTAAAGGTCCGTGTATCCAACGCGATACCAGGGCCTCCTGCAATTTCCCGTTTACTATGGCTCTGTCGATGCTCACGGGGTCACAGAGGGTGGTGGAGCAGGCGGGTCCTTAACCTCTGTCACTTCTGCCTCCCCTAGCGCCCTGTCTCTGTGGTCAACCTGCAAGACCTTGGGTGTCTTTGTGACGACGTCACGCTGTTGACTCAGCTTGACCTGTTGTCCACTTAAACCCCTGCTAAGCCACACACATTCATCCGCTGTTGAGCATTTGGTCTTTTGAGCTTAAGTGCGATCACGTTTATCCCCGAGACTTACCTGCGCAGAGGAAGCCCCTCCCTCCGGGCGAGCCGCAGGCCCTGCACCGGGCACGGCAATTCGTACAGGTCGTCTCATTCCGTCTCTCTGCATCTCGTGAACCCCGACCAGCAAGGAGAGGCGCTGCGATCCCCCTGCCGAGATAAGAACTGAAGGTTTGGAAAAGTCTAAGCTCTCCCAGCCCCGCAGCATGTAGACAGCAAGCCGGCTTCGTGCTCAGCGGTCCCTCTCGTCACCCCATGTCCTGCCCTCGGCTTCCGCCCGCACTGCTCCCGCCTCTCTCTCGGGCCGTGGACTGACCGGCCCAAAAGTGATTCCTTGCGGGGTTGTTTCCATTTCAACCATCTTCCTTCCTCACTGCATTTCTCTTCCCAGCACCGTTCCCCACGGCCACCAGCTGTCACACACAGGGCAGATTAGAAGGTGCTTAGCCTTAAGGACTTACCACCTGACCTTCACAATTTGCCTCTAGAAGTATCATAAACTCAAACTTTGGTTACTGAGAAAAAGACGGAGTGTCCATGGTGAGCTCCCCGAAGAAAGCAGGGATGTCATCTTCCCCACGGGCTTAGCCCTGGGCTCTGCGGTGTCCTGGGCTCCCTGCGCGGGCTGCCTGCTGCTCTTTGGCGCAAACTCACACGTGAGGTGCCTCTTCAGGTCTGGCTACAGCCACCTGGGTGACAGTGGCAAGTTTCTCCAGCGTCTGTTTATGGTCCCAGGTGGCAGGCGACCACCGCACGTGGACATCTGTGTGCTCGCCTGTAGTGGGAGCTGCACGCGAACCTGCCCTGAGGCTGAAGCCGCAAAGTGATTGTTGTCCCCAGGCCCTACCCTGGGTAACGCAGGCCTTCTGGGAGTGGGCCGTCCAGGGCAATCTGGGGTGCTGCTCAGAAGGAAGGGAAAGAGACTGTCCCCTTAATCACATTGTCCCTCTTTGGGCGTACGTGACATTGCTGACCCCTGGCCCCTTCCTATCTCTCTGGGGTGGGGGATTCCTTCTGAGTTCCCCTGAGGCCACCTGGGCCTAAGCCTTGGGATTCTTCTGGGCTCTGCGCTGCCTCCTTCTCCTGCTGTGGACGTTCATCCACTCCTGCGGCCGCGGGGAGCTCTGCGCATAGAGAAGCACAGACTTACATTTCTGTGTCCGTCCCTGGTATTTCTCCTGCCCAGACTTTCCCCACCTGCCCACAGCACTGGCCACTTGGCTGTCTCAGGGCGCCTCCAGCACACGTGTGCTCACGCACCCCCATCTTCTCCTCCCTGCTGACCTGCACCTCCTGCTTTGCCTGCAGGCTCTGCCCCGCTGCCTGCACCCCAGCTCCAACCTCCCCCCGCAGACTCCCCACAGCCTTCCTGGCCCAGCTCTGCCACCTGCCCGTGCAGCTGGATTCTACACGCCTGGACGTGGCCCGCTGCTCCTGTCTGTCCCTCGGGCCTCACCCTCTGACCCTGCCCTCTGGCTAAGGGACCCTTCTGAAGGTCCCAAACAGAATTTAGAATTTAGCACGTGCTTTTTCCCTTGGAACAATCCAATGGAAGCAAGTTAGAGATTTTAAGAGTATTTTAAAAATCCAGAAAATGAAACTAAATAGTTAATGATATTTATAAAGGGTTTCAGATCATCATACAGTAAATCTGGATTTCCAATTCTCTAAGACAGTAGGATACATATATATCTCTCTATATATCTCTCTGAATATATCTGAATATCCTTTCAACCAAATGGCCGCGCTGCCCAGCTTGGCCGTGGTCAGAGGGCTTCTCCCCACTCGCACCCCCCGGAGCCTGATTCTCACCCTCCCTTCAGCACTCAGCTCAGATACCACTTCCTCCTGAAGGGTCTCCTGAGCCCCAGGAAGGGGCAGGCAGAATGCTGGGTGTTCCTGTCCTGCCCTGGGCGTGACCCTTGCAGAGCCCCATGCAGGGTGGTCCCTGCCCGCTCTCCCAGAGCCTCCAGCAGCGCCGCTGGCCCCAGCAGGGTTAGGGAGCCATTGCCGGAGCACTAACACCCACGAGCCTTGTGTTCTCATGACTTGAAGACAAGTCATATTGTCGCAGTCACTGTTCAGGTGCTAGTACAAGGGCACCACCAATTCTAGTAAATATTTAAGGGAGAAAAAATAACACTCTCACACATATTTTCAGAATATAGTAGATGCAGGAACAATTCCAAAGTCATTTTAAGAGTCTAGCACGGCTCTAAAATAAAAACCATGCAAAAGTATTAAAAGGAAAGAAAATTGGGGATCAATATCCTGGTGAATCTAGAAATAAAAGTTTTAAGCAAGAGATTAGCAAACAAAATCCAGCATCGTACAAACATGTGTACATACACAAATACATGTATCCTACATTTACATGCATGTACACATACAGCATGCATACACCATACATACATGCCTACATACACATATCGTAGTCAAGTGGAGTGTATCCCAAAATGCAAAGCTGGTTATCATTTGTAAATTAATGCATTCACCACATTGAAAGAGGAGAATAGTAACATCTCAATAGATGCAGATAAAGCATTTGACAAAATTCAATACTCATTAATGATAAAAATTCTCAGCAAATTCAGAACAGAAAAAAGTCCTTCCTCAACCTGATAAAAAGCATCTCCCTAAAGGACTGCAGCCGCCGTCACACGTGGGTTGTGCTGGCCGGTGAGGTGTGTGCACCAGGTTCCACACAGCCGGGTGCGGCAGGAGGAGAACACTCAGGCTGGAATGGGGAAAAGATCTTTGTCACTCCCAGGGCCAGCGAGGAGGCAGCGGGGCGGGGAGTGAGGGGAGCGAGGGACCCGTCGGTTGGTTGCAGGCTTTACTGAGGCCCAGGGTGTCGCCAGGGCAGGTTTCCTGGGCTGGGCTGGATTGATGCATTTGAAGGGAGCTAAGCACAGAGACTCTGGGGTCACATTGCTCAGTTCACAGGCTTCGAGGAGAAGTCAAGTGGTCAAGTGGTTCAGGACAGGAGGTCTTATTTACCTAGAACACAAAAATGGGGCCTGCGTGAAGACTACCTCCAGTTGTGGAGGTCCAGGGTGACAAAGCAGGGACAGGACAAGACAGAGGCTGAGGCAGCATGTGTGTGAGTGACAGCTATGACAGCCAATGGGAAAACAGTAAAGGCTTTTCTCTTAGGATCAGAACAAAGGAAAGGGTGCCAGCTCTTAGCACGTTTATGCAACACCATTGTTAGTCCTAACCAGGGAAATAAGGCAAAAAAAGATAAAAAATAATAAAGATTGAAAGGTGAATATAAAACTCTATTTGCAGATGACATGATTGTTTCCACAGATAATTCTAAGGAATCCTCAAAATTAACTAGAATAATCAGACAATTTCAAAAATACTATGTTTATTTGAGAAGATAAAAGACCAAATAAAAGAAGTATAGAGGAGAGATGGAAACTATGAAAAGTGACAGCAGATTTGAAAAAGAAGCAATGAGAAATTCTGGAATGAAAAAAATACTTCAAATTAAAAATGCAGTCAAGGAGCTTAGTAGCTGACTGGACACAGCTTAAGAACTAATTTGTAAAATGAAAGATATTAGGGAAAAACTCTCCAGAATGAACCACAGCAAGCCACGAACGTCCAACGTACAGAGAAGAAGGTGGCAGGGGCGGCAGGTGCATCTCGGTGCGTTGAGCTGCAGACCCAGAGGACGGCCGAGGCGTAATGGGGCAGAAGCAAAAATTGAAAGGACAGTGACTGAGAATTTTCCGGAACTGACAAACAACATCCATCTCCAAACCTCAAACAGCCTAACACAAAAGAGAGGTGCAGCTACACGCATCACCGAGAAACCTGAAACTGGAAACAGAGTCAGTCTCGAGAACACGTCAACGACGCCAGCAGACCCCTCAGCCAACCAACAAGTGATCAGAGCAGGAAGGTGCGGGTGGACACAACTCCTGCCCCGGCAGAGCCGTCCCTCGAGCGTGAAGGTTACACGGATTTCCGCAAACACAACCCAAACACGTCGCCAGCCTGTGTGCACTGGAAGAAATACTAGAGAGTAGGAAAAAGTGGTCCAGCGTCAGAGAGGCAGCAGGAAGGGGTGAAGAGCAGAAAGCGGGAGTGTGGGCCTGAGTCCCCAAGCTGCTGTCTCACGGGTCAGAGTGCGACGGCACCTGACGAGTCCCGCTCCGGGAGGAGCTGCGCTCACACCTGCTCACTCTCAGACAGCGACCGGACGCCGTCGCCGCTCTGCTCTGCATCTCAAGGAAGCCAGACCAGGCAAGGTGTCCCTCAGGGCAGGGGACAAGGTGGAAGCTGTTTCTCTTCCAGACATCAAGATGACAGTAATTGAGGCAAGGTCGTATCGGCACAGGATGGACATATAAACACGCTACAGAACAGAGGCCAGAGATAAAGATCTGCATTATGTCATCACTTGCTTTACAACAAAATCTTACTGCCATGTTGGTGTCCGCTACAAAGCGAGTGAGGCAGGAACAGTCTTAGAAATTTGCTGTTATGCCATATGGGAAAAAATTAAAACAAGGATAAAGTGGCTGATAAACATATAAACTTGTTAAAATTCATTAGAAATCAGGGGAATACAAATGAAAACCGCGATGGGAGACCAATACCCAATGGCTAAAATTTCAAAGATGAAACATACTTAGCGTTGGCAAGAACATGAAACAATAGGAACTCTAATGTATGCTTGGATACGAACATAAATTGGAACGGCGCTCTGGAACCTGTTTAGCATATCTACGAGAGCATGTCACATGCCCCGGGACCCCGCAGTTCCACCCTTAGGTATGTATCCAAGGACAATTTACGTACACATGCGCTTGGAAATGCATTTAAGAATGTCCAGCACTTTATCACCTGCAATAGCTACAAGTTGGAAGCAACTCAAACATAGAATTGATAGGTAAATTAAGAAATCATAGCTATGCACATCAACGTGTATGAATCTCAAAATGTAATATTGTGTGGAAGAAACCGACATAATGATTACACAGGGGGTGGTTGCATTTATATAAAGTAAAAATAAATGCAAAACTATAGTGTTCAACAATAAATGCCTAAGAAGTGCTAATATAAAAAAGTCAAGGAAGCGATGACCATAAAAATCAAAATTGAGATCACATTAAGGAGGAAGGGAGGAGTCATGATCCCGAATGAGCGCTTAGGGAGCTCTGGGGATGCTGACAATGTTCTGTTGCATGATGGGGTGCTTATACACGTTCCCTGTATAATAATTTATTACATCAACAATGATTGTTTCTGCACATTTAAGTAAATTTTTTAAGACAATGATTACAATAGCTTTGTTGTATAATTTGAAGTCAAGTAATGTGATGCCTCCAGCT
>CAUYSK010043853.1:0-19877 GCA_963575035.1 Avahi laniger | reverse complement strand
CCACGACACTCACTCTAGCCAGGGCAAGAGTGAGACTCTGTCTCAAAAAAAAAAAAAAGGCACTAGGTGTTGTCACAACTGCCTCCTTTTCATAGTGACCTCTGATCTCACAAAAATCCTAGCACTAGGCCACAAAATAGGAACACAAAGCTTTGAGGCTTTGGGCAACAATGTAGATTAGACTAATACTGGACGGAGAGCTGTATTCTGCCATTATGTTATCTCTTCTGAAGCACAGAAAATTTGGGATCTCCACAAAATCTGTTCACTCCTTCATGCTCACATCACTATTCTGCTCACCAGTCATGCCACATAATGAACAGAACCCCCAAGATTAAAGGTGAGCTTTCAAAACCTTTATAAAAGGATCATAAACCAGAGCAATGTGCACCAAGCAGTTTCCAGGCTGGTGAATTAGAACCTGAAAAATTTCATCACAAGCATGATGTGAGACCAACAATGTCCCTGAGAAAGTTAATCCTTCTTAGTGAGCTGACAATACAACTCAGATCAAGTCCTTTGGGCCAAAACTGGGTTAGGTCCATAACCTAAAGTCAAAGAAAAGGAAATGAGGACTGCCCCCTCACCCCAAAGGCTTGGTCTATTCATAATTTCCTCCAGCAAATGGAAGAGTACAGAGGTTTTCTTCTCTGAGCACATGATGCGGACCTGGCAGGTGGAAAAGGTGAAATGGCGTCAGCCTCAGAAACTGGGAATGACATCAGGCTATGGCCCTGGGCACATAAGAAATTGCAATTATTTTCTCTTGTTGCTTTTAGAATTAAAAAAAATGCAATTATCTCAAAAGTTTCCACATACTTGAAATTTATGAAGAATCCCCCATTATAGATGTTTGTGAATGAAGTTTAAATATAGGTAGATGGCTTCCACACAGCCTTCTCCAGTGCTATTATATTTAATAAAACAATAGCACATTCCCTGCATATTTAAGGACTTTATTCAGTGTGAACTCTCTGGTGTCGAATGAGGTTAGATTTGCGACTAAAGGATTTCCCACATTCACTGCATTCATAAGGTCTTTCTCCAGTGTGAACTCTTTGGTGCTGAATGAGGTCGGATTTGTGGGTAAAGGGTTTTCCACATTCACTGCACTCATAAGGTCTTTCTCCAGTGTGACCTCTCTGGTGTTGAATAAGACTGGAGCTCTGGCTAAAGGATTTCCCACATTCACTACATTCATAAGGCCTTTCTCCAGTGTGAACTCTCTGGTGCTGAATGAGGCTAGCACTTTGGCTAAAAGATTTCCCACACTCACTACACTCATAAGGCTTTTCTCCAGTGTGAACTCTCCGATGTTGAATGAGGCCAGAGCGTTGTCTAAAAGATTTGCCACACTCATCACATTCATAAGGTCTTATGCCTGTATGAATTCTGCGGTGTTGAATGAGGTCAGATTTGCGGGTAAAGGATTTTCTACATTCACTGCATTGATAAGGCCTTTCTCCAGTGTGAACTCTTTTGTGTTGAATGAGGATAAATTTACGGCTAAAGGATTTCTCACATTCATTGCACTCATAAGGCCTATCACCAGTGTGAACACTACGGTGTCGAATGAGGTTAGAGAACTGTCTAAAGGATTTCCCACATTCACTGCACTCATAAGGTCTTTCTCCACTGTGAATTCTCTGGTGTTGAATGAGTTCAGATTTGCAGCTAAAAGCTTTCCCACAGTCATTGCACCGATATGGCATTTCTCCAGTATGAACTCTCCTGTGTCGAATGAGATTGAATATTTGTCTAAAGGATTTCCCACATTCATAGCACTCATGAGGCCTTTCTCCAGTATGAACTCTTTGGTGTCGAAAGAGGCTAGAGCTTTGTCTAAAGGACTTCCCACACTCATCACACTTGTAAGGTCTTTCTCCAGTGTGAACTCTTTGGTGTTCAATGAGGTTGGATCTGTAGCTAAAGGCTTTCCTACATTCACCACACTCATAATGCATTCCTCCTGTGTGATGCCTCTGGTGGTGTATGAGTTTGTATTTATGGATAAATGCTTTTCCACATGCACTGCATTCATAAGTCCTTTCTCCATTGTGACTTCGTTTGTGTACAATAAGGTGGCACTTTTTGCTAAAGGATTTTTCACATTGACTGCACTCATATGTCCTTTTTCCAGTGTGAATTTGCTGGTGCTGAACAAGAGTGTTCTTGAAGGTAAAAGCTTTCTCATATTTGCTATGCTTATAAAATTCACCTTCAGAGCAGACACTCTGATGTTGAACAAGTGAGTGTTTGTGGCTTGATGCTTTTTTATATTCATCCCACTTGTAATAACTTCTTCCACTCAAAAATGCTTGTACACACTTGCTGCTTCTACTGTGTGGCTCCTCACCATTGGGAGTAACCTGGTGCTGTAGAAAGTCCATGGTGGCTGGTAAGTCCTCCCCACAAGTGAAAGGATTTGTTGACACATGGAAACCACAGCCTGTCACAAACATGGCCCCATCCACATCCCTTTTCCAGGTCTCCTCTCCACTGTAATGCTTTTCGTGCTGGTGAAGATTTGCACTGAAACAGAAGCCTCTCATGCTTGTGCCATCCAAGTATGATTTCTGCACAGGGTACGTGGTTTGGTGCTCAACCTGGTGCAAGATGTCTTTTGAGACTAGGACACACATCTCACTGAGTTGAGTCTTCTGTGTAGATGGACCCGCCTCAGAAATCCTGACTTGTGACATTCCCTCTACAGATACCTTCTGCTCAGAGGTTATCACCTCATTCTCTGTTCCATGGCAATAACCTGAAATCAGAGACATGCTGATGAAATGCATGTTGACTTTGGTGGGAGGGGAAAAAAAAATCTATCACAAAAATGTGTGAGATACAAGTAATGAGTCTGTGGGACTGTATGAAGAACAAGAGAACCGGGGGAAAATTGAAGAATATAGGCTGCTTTGAAGTACTGAGCCTTTGAAGATTACAGAATAGGGGAGACCTCACCAAACAAAGAACACAAGGATGGGTAGAGTATGTGAGGAGACGCAGGGTCTCCCACTCACTCTCTGCCAAAAGCCTTCAGCAGGACCTTGTTTGTTAGTGGCGTGTGTGTGCCATGCAGGTTGCTGGTGTCCAGTCCCAGGAAAATCCAATTGGAACTAAATAGCTAGTGATCAAGGATTATTTGAGGATGTGTGCATACCTCACAACACTGAATCAAACTTAAGAACGCTATAGAGTGAATACTAGACAGGAACAAGTGATGTGTAGAGGCCACAAGTTTGGAGTAGCCAGAAGCTGGAAGTGACAGATGATAAGTTGGCAAGGTATTAAGTATAGGGAAGTGGAAATAAAAATGAGCTATGGCCAGTGGCACTTGCACCAAAATATAGTTGGGCACACCACAGGTTCCTGGTATAATCTGAACACAACCATGATGTCTTGTCTTTCCTCAGTTGCCACTCACTAGGACCAGGCCTCTTCTGAGACCATCTTACAACGTCCACCATGTAAAGCAACCAGAGCTTTCCCTGTAACCACATGGGACATGAATGATGTAAGTCTAAGGAAAGAGGAAAAGTGAGTGACCAGTCCTGGCTTAGAACAACATGGCATACAATAGTATGCAGAAAGGAAAATATTACAGAAAAAGGAGAGTCTTGCAAAAACAGCCCCTAATTCATATAAATAGTGACCATGACAATGCTGGCAATTCCCGGCACAAGTGGCCATGACGAAATGGCAGCTGGAGGAAAAGGGCAGAAACTGGGGCACAAAGTACCATGGATCTTGACACAGTCACCCTGAAAAGGAAAAGGCAAGAAAGATGAAATCTATTAGGTTAAAAGCCAGACTCCTGAGACAGAGCTAATTCTGGAGTGAAAAAGAAGGCAGAGACCACCAGGACACTAAAAGAGATGGGAGAAGCTTACCCAGGGATGCTACAAGTGCAAAGTTCTCCAGCATGACACTGCAGTACAGGAGCCTTTGAGCCCCATCAAGGAGCATCCACTCTTCCTGGGAAAAACAGATGGCCACGTCCTCAAAGGTCATACCCTGTCATAATGGGAATAGTTCAATCCATGATCAGCTTCTCATGATTAAACCCTAAGTTCATCATCCCTCTTCCCCCTATATCCATCCTCTGGCCGCCCTATTCCCCACCTCAGAGTAGATACCCAGCACCGCTGTGACTGATGCCTGTTCTCTCCCCACAGTTCCACTGGTACTGTGTCCTTCTACAACAATGGGCAGGTGAACAGACAGACAATAAATATCTAAGCTGTGGGCCTAGCACTAGGGTACACTGCCTCTTGACAATGTGGTGGGTGTCACAAACACCGGTTAGGCAGGGAAGTGGCCATGGAGAGGGTGTGGGTGATCTGACGTTAGTCTTATCAGGAAAGACCCCTCAGTTTCCCAAGATCATCCCTCCAGGACAAAAGTAACATGGGCTCACCCCCTTCACCCTTATGACTCTAATTCACCCATGGGGCCATTAGTGCACACTCCCTCTTAGCACATCACTCTTTGAACCACACCTCTCTCACACAGTTGCATTCCCATAGCCACAGCCTCAAAGGTCACACACCTGTGCCATGATGGGGACAGTTCATTCCATGATCAGCATCTCTCCTAGGACCCCAAATTCATACCCCTATGCATCCATCCCCTGCTCACCCTTCTCCCCATCTCCCCACTTCAGAGAACACAAGCCCCAGTTATACTGATGCCCACTGTCTCCTCACGGCCCCATCGTTTGCTATGTCCTCCTACAGCAACAACAGGCGGGTGGGCAACCATGTAAGCTCTGAGCCTGGTTTGCAAGCAACCACCCTCTCTTGTAACGCAATTCCTCCAGGATCCTCCAGATCCTGGATCCCAGATACAACCAATGGTCTGAGTTCACATTTCACCCTTATGTCCTCAATGCCAGGGCCCTGGGGCCATTAGTTCACATTTCCTCTGCATGTGTACACCACTCTTTCCATCATGCCTCTCTCACAGCCTCACTCCTGCAGCCACAGCTCACTCCCTGTCCCATACCATGGGCATCTCCTTGGCCTGCCCAAGGTTACTCAGTACATAGGGCCTAGAGAGTGGCTGGCAAATTCAAACAAGATTCACTACTATCCCAGACCTTCATTGTCTCTACTGCCAGAGGCAGCCTAGAGTCATACCATGAAGGCCTCTACACCGACTCTGTTCTTTGCTTCAACCTCAATAAGAATCAGCTGTGGATCTCCCTAGATACTCATGGCTCTCTTCCACTTCTGGGCCACACTTACAGTCCCCTCACCAGGCACAACCTTCATCTCACTAACCAATTTCATTCAAGGTCCAACCCCAGTGGCTCTCTACCCAGGTCCAGTAAGTCCCAAACATGCCCCTAAGCTAACCTGACAGCAGGACAGGAACACCCCAGGTCCCACGAAGAGTTATAGTAAAATTCCGGTGAGTCTGTAAGAGGTAGATAAGCACCAGCCCTAGCATCATCTTGTCTGAATTACTCCTATGCCTCCACATCCGTTTCATGTCTACTCATCCCCGAGAAGTTTTGCCCACATGCCAGACCATACTTTCTCTCTGATGTTCCCCATGGACCTGTGTTGTGATACTCACTTCCCACAACCAGGGGCCCAAGCAGAAGACTTGGTCTTTGGCCCTCCCCTCCCCTTCCTGGGAAACTGTTATCATTACCATCATGACTAGGCTTTCCCTCTATTAAATGTGACTCACACAGCTCTACCCTGGTCCACATACTGTCCACTACTTTTTGGAGAAGTATCCATCCTGAACCTCTCCTCACAGTTCCAGACCTATGGTTCCAGTTGCCTTGAATTTTTCTCTGAAAATTCTCATATTCTTAGTAGGCAAAAAATAAAACTTTTGATATTCCCATTGAAATTATACCTACTCTGAACCTCCCCATCTCAGTTGATGGACCTTTCATCCTTCCAGCGCCAGAATCGAACCTTCAAATCATCCCTGACCTCTCTCTCTCTCATCTGCAAAATCAGAAAACTCAGGTAGCCCTACTTAAAAAACTGATCCAGATCCGACCAATTCTCCCACCCACCACCCTGGCCCTACTACCGCATTCACCTGGACTATCCCAGTAGCCTCCTCTCTGGTCTTCCTACCACGTCCCTCACCTTACAGTCTGTTTTCCACGTTGCAGCCACGGGGAGCCTGATGATACCTGGATCAGATCACCTTCTTTTTCCACTCCAAACCTCCCATTGTTACTATCACATAAAGAATGGACACTCAGCTTCTCAAGGAGCCATTCCAGGTCTGACTTCTGCCCCATTGCTCCCTGTTTCCATAAGAAAGGAGGAGACTCCAAGGCTCCCAATGTCCTGAGGATGAAGGTTAGATTCCTCAGCTGCAACTCTGCCTCACTGTCTGTTCCTGCAGACACGAGATGGACCCCAGGTTCCCGAATCCTCCCACTCAGTCGCACCTCCAACCCTTTGCACGTGCCGGTCCCGCTGCCTGTCACACTCTCCCACAGCCCGTCGCAATGGGTGTCAGAAACAGGGAGCCCACCCACGTGCGCCTCACTGTCCCCGACACAGGGGCCTGGGCTGTAAGGACGTGAGCAGGTGCCCCTCACTCGGGGCCTTAGGACCTGGGTGAAGCTGAGGGTGGGTGAGGCTCGGAGGACGCGGCACTGACCTGAGCCGCGTCCCTCGGCCCGGCCGCCGCCATCGAACTCTGTGGGCGGAGCGGGGGACCCAGACTCGGCGGTCCCTGTCCTGTGCCTGGCCAGGCCATCCGCGGCGGCGTCGCAGATCCTCAGACCCGCCCCTCGCGCCTTCTCCGCCCAGCCACCCCGGTCCGGACGCAGCGCTCCGGAGCTGCCAGCGAGGTGAAAAGACCAGAGAGCAGCCAAAATGACCGCCACGAGGAGGACGCCGTAAGTCCCATCCCATCGCGATGAGCATGCACAGAAGTGTCCCTGTCCTGAATTTTCATTGGATCAGCTCCCCTGCCATTTAGCGTATTGCACTCTGGATAGTGTAGTTTCCCAAACTCCACGGGCCTACTCGGAGTGTGCCCCTGCCTTGACCTCCGCGCGCACAGGGTGTGACACACGGGCACAGTGCTGGCTATTGGCGACTTCACCCTCCGGAGAGAGGGAGGCTCTCACGCCTTCTTAAAGGGGCCGTTTTCAGATTTCTGGGGAGTGTTGTCTGTAGTTGATCACTTAAGTGTTTAGACTCTTGAGAGGCATTTCATGCTCCCTGAAGTGCAGCATGCTCCCCGTGGCCAAAAATATTATTTCAGATGACCTCAAAGGGTGCAGCTCCAAGTGCACATATTCCACGGAGACGTACAGACACAAAATATGTCTAGTCTTAGTGGACCGTAATAAACATTTTCTTACTGCTATTCAAATGCAGGTAGTGAGAAGCGTCAAAGTCAATTTTGTAACTCTCTATGTACAGTCAGGGACAAGACAAAACAAGATGCAGATCAGAGCCATAAGGTGGAAGATAAGGAGGGATGTTTAGGCCACCACGAAGCATGCACAAGAGGGCATCTCTGCCTCTGGTTCCCATAGAGAACACCTCTCACGCCTATGTACTCATGTAATCACCCAACCGGCTGCTTTTTGACTGCGCAGAGAAGAGCCAATGAGCCAGGACAGCAAGTGTTGCCCCAGAGAAAGAGTTTCATAGTCATGGGACAGCTAGATGAGGAGATGGGAAACATTTATTAAATCTGTCTCCCCAGGAAACTCTAGGTTGGGGACTTTTAAGGGGAATTTGAAGGACAGGAGGCTGGGGAATTGGCACGGCTGATTAGTTGGTTTTAATTTTTTGAGGAGCCACTGTATTGGTTTCCACAGTGGCTGGACCATTTTGCACTCTCACCAAGAGTGTACAAGGATTCCAATTTCTCGACATCTTTGCCAACACCTGTTATTTTCTGTGTTTTTTTCTTTTCTTTTCTTGTTCATGCTTGTTTTCTTAGCATTTTTTAAAAATATCAGCCATCCTAGTGGGTGCGATGTGATATCTCATTGTGGTTTTTGTTAGGTCCGGAGCCGAGAGACACAGCTTCGTGTCTGTCTCTCTCTCTCGGCTCTGGACCTAACATTTGGTGCCAAAACCTGGGAGGGCACACCGAGTGGACACGACCTCTGGGTCTCTAGCAGGCAAGGCTGCAACTCAGGAAGCAGTAGGAGGCGGCAGCTCATCCTGGGCTATCTCCCAAATCCTACCCTCCTCTGAGCCCCTGGGTCACCAGTAAGGTTTCCATGAATCTTTGACTAAATTGAGAGAGACCAGTCTCCCCAGTAGACTAAGAGTCCTTCGGAGCCAGGTAACTTCCCTTGTCTATGACGAGGTGGCCGGGACAAGTCCCGAGCCGTGCAGGGGTCCCCCTCTAACTTATCTCTGATCCTGGAGTGTAGACAGAGCGCTCTAGCTCAGCCAAGGTAAGGTCATTGTCTACCTGGACCCTCCTGAACCAAGCTGAGAGAGAGACACCAGACCGGGACTCAGGTCTTCCTTGTTGACTCCAAAATCCACGCCCCGAAATATCCTGTTCCTGGTGAGTGGGAGCTCACAAGCTCCTTCTCGTTTCCCGGCCTCTCATTCTCACTCTCGTTTCTTGACTTGTCTTGACTCAAAAGTCCTGCCAGTGAGCCCAAGCAATCCTCCTGCCTCAGCCTCCCTAGTAACTAGGGCTACAGGCACACTTCACCCTGCCCAGCTAAATTTTTTTGATTTTTATTGTTTGGAGGTAGAGATGGGGGGTCTCATTGTGTTGCCCAGGCTGGTCTTGGACTCCTGGCCTCAAGTGATCCTTGATCCTTCCACTTTGGCCTCCCAAAGTGCTGGGATTACAGATATGAGCCACTACACCTGGCCACATTCCTGAATTTTAAGGAATAAACATCAACATCATGATTCATTCCTTTATTCAACATATTTATTGGTAGTTGGAAATGTGTCAGCCACTTTTCTAAGCACTTGGAGAGATACTTTAGTGAACAAAACTGACAAATTCCATGCCCTCTTTAGCTTTGCATTTTAATAGAGTGAGACAATAAATAGAAAGCCTAATCAGACAATTATGCCTTATGTTCAAAGTAAGTAAGTACTATGGAACAATACACACTTGCATGCATACTTATACACATTGCATCCGACCAGTAGCTTAGGAAGCTTCTGGTGTGGAGGGAACATTTTTCAGGGTAATTTTCTCATGCACCCTCATGTGGCGGTGGTATGTGGATGACTGGCGGTAGCTTCTGTGGCAAAGGGAACAAGCATAGGGCTTCTCTCCTGTGTGGATTCTCACATGAGCCCGCAGGTTGGTTTTGTGGCTGAAGGACTTTTCACACATGCTGCATGCAAAAGGCTTTTCTCCTGTGTGAATGATCTGATGCACGCGTAAGTCTGATATCTGGAAGAAGCCTTTGTGACATTCAGAACAAACAAACGGCCTCTCATTTTTGTGTCTTCTCTGGTGGGCTGAGAAGTGACAGAGATATTTAAAGATCTTGGGACATTTCTCACATTGATATGACTTTTGAGCTCCATGGAATCTTTCTTGGTGTTCCCCACATGTGGAGTTTCCCTCATTGCTCTGGTTGCTAGGGACAGGCTCGGGGGAGGACTGGTCTGGCTTGGAAAGAAACCCTGGCCCCACATCCATAGGGACATCTTGATAAGAGGGACCCTTGAGGGCCCCTTCCTGTGACCTGGAGATGCCTAGCCCTTCTCTTCTGAAGTTGGGTGGGTTTTCACAAACACCTTCGTCTTCAGGCCTGGGACCATTCACTTTCCGGATAATGAGTAGGGAGGATATTTGATCGCCTTGACTAGTAACACTGTCATTTACTTGAGTAGTTTTCATCGACATGTTGCAGCCATCTTCTTTATCTTCTTGTCCTATGAAAATAAAGAAGTTACTCAATGAAGTTGTACCCGAGAAGGGGTATAACACCCTGTGGTGTGCAGATTCACCCGACTCACCTTGTCCTGTTTCCAAGGGAGTATCCTGGGGAGTTTGGAAGTGTGATTCCATATTCTTTCCTGTTGGGGTTCCTGCTGACAACTGTTTTGTAAGGTGAACGATGACTTCTTTCAAGGGCATATTCTCAGAAAAGAGAGCTTCCTGTCCCTGCATGCAGACATGGACCTATAAACAAAGCCAGATCACTGTTGTATGTGAATTTATTGTGTCACAGAAGCCTTTTTGGAAAACCTGCCCTCAACAGGCTTTCACAAGCTCCCAACTATGGAATACCGCATATTTTTGTCCTGTCCTATTTCTGATGGTGTTATTCTTGTTCACAAGCTGTTGTTATGTTCTAACAACATGGACACTGAATTTGCAAATATCGACTCATTGCCCCTAGGGAAAATACAGTTTTCTGGAGTTTCTGGCCACAATATTTTTGTCCACTGATCAATACATAACCTTGTTTTATGTATGTATTTGAAGACACCTTGCTCAATATATATTCTTGATTAATAAGCACTGAACTCAGAGCCAACAGCACTATAACTCATGCCTGAATGAAGCTTAGCCAACACACCTATTATCTCCATAAGGTATATAACAGTTTTCGTGCACTTAGGAAACTAGACAGCACTTCAGCGCTATACTTGGTTGTCATTTTAAACAACTAAATCATCAACAAGCACAAAAGTGTGAAAATATGGCACTAAATAGACTGTGAAAAGGACACTTGTTTACAGTCTGAAAGCTAAAATAAGAAGTCAGTGTCGCTGGGCGCGGTGGCTCACGCCTGTAATCCTAGCTCTCTGGGAGGCCGAGGCGGGGGGATCGTTTGAACTCAGGAGTTCGAGACCAGCCTGAGCAAGAGCGAGACCCCATCTCTACCAAAAATAGAAAGAAATTAATTGGACAGCTAAAAATACATAGAAAAAAAAAATTAGCCGGGCATGGTGGCACATGCCTGTAGTCCCAGCTACTCGGGAGGCTGAGGTAGAAGAATCGCTTGAGCCCAGGAGTTTGAGGTTGCTGTGAGCTAGGCTGACGCCACGGCACTCACTCTAGCCCGGGCAACAAAGTGAGACTCTGTCTCAAAAAATAAATAAATAAAAAATAAAAAAATAAAAAAACAAAAAAAGAAGTCAGTGTCCAACCTCATCTGGGAACATGCCTATCAGGGGACTCAAATTTTTTGCCACTCTGCCCATATCTGCAAATGATGATGAACATGTCTCAGGTATTTGATTTTGAGGTTGCAAATGAATTTTAGCAATTTTGCAAATACAGGATCTGAGAATGAGGATCCACTGCAATTGCCTCGTTACTATGTCTTTCCTGGTTAAGGCTCCCCAAAGAAAGAACCAGCTTTTTTCAAAGCATTTCTTCCTCATCCTTGAGATCTCTGCTCATATGTCAATTTCTCAGTCTGGCACCATACTGACTAAAATTAATTAATTTAAACAATCAATACATTTGGCTCCGTTATGTCTTACAGAATAAATGGATAGATGCCTTTGTGCCTCTTTTTCATGAGAATTTAGGACTATGGGGATTCTCCTTGGTGAGAAAAAGTGCAATCTGACTAATAACTAGACCTACAATAACTTCTTTCTATACTTCTAGGCACCTCCAACCTACTGTACTTGTTCCTTTCTCCCCTCTTTCCCTCACCTCAGAGGTCAGAACTCTACTTACTAAGACAGGTGACTTCATACAATCATCGGTCATTTCTTCCAAGAATTTCTCCAGGTCTCTGCCACTCGATTCCCATTTCTCTTTCAAAATGGACCTGTCATTGCAGTGTCCACTAATTACAAACTGCTCCAGGACCAATTGAGAAATAATTTCATCCTTGCTGTGCTTTTCTGGTTGCAGCCAAGAGCGAAAAAACTCATAGAGTCTTCGCAATTCCTGCCTTGCACATGAGTTATTGCTGTTTTGAAATGAGTCGAATTGAGTGCTTGAGAACTTAGAAACCCCTTCTTCATTCTGGACAAGTCTTTGGGTTGGTTTAAACTCTAGAGTTTCTGATCCAAGATCATTCCCAGTTGGTTCACACTGAAATGAGTTTCTGAGATCTAAAGCCATTCTTAGCAAGATTGCTCAGAGACTCAATTTTGACGCTTCACTCTCTGGCGTCTTATATGTCTCCGGGGCTTTGTTTCAACAATTAGTGGATTCTTAAGGACTACAAGCTAGAAATAGAAGAGATATGTATTAATTGCACTACTGGCATAATTAAAGAAAAATAAATCAACCAAAACATCAGACCTGGATAATTTTATGGATGAATTACATCAGACATTAAAGAAAAACAGAACTCTAATTTTACCCAAATAAAGATTGTATGCTGTTCTCTCAGAGCATAGAATGAGAAGGAACGCTACCCATTTTAGTTAGCGAGGTCAGTAATTTTCTGATAACAAAATCTTACAAGTACATTAAAATAATCCAAAGCAAAATATTTGAAATCAAAACTATTCACATATAAGGAAAACAATACATCCCAAACAAGTGGCGTTCATTTCCAAAATGCAGGAGGGTTGGGTTAAAATCCAAAAAATCAATTTACTACATTAATATGATATGATAGGAGAGCATGATATAATCATTTCAGTAGGTACATTAAATGTTTAATAAAAGTCAGTATTCATTACTGAAAAAAAGCATACAATAAACTGGGAATATAAGGAAATATTCTTGATGTGAAAAAGTTTTACAAAATAGCTATAGCAAAATCATTCTGCTTGAGTTTGAGAGGGGCGCCCTCTATCATCTCTATGAAACATTGGCCTGCTCCCTAACCAGTGAAATGAAGAAAGAAAATTTATCTTTAATGGTCATTTAAGTATTATGTACTACAAAAAAAAAAAAAAAAGAAAAAGAAAATTTGTCAAAAGTCATTATTTATAGAAGCCCTGATTTTTTTTGTTGTTGTTGTTTTTTGAGACAGGGTGTCAGTCTGTCACCCAGGCTTTTGTGCAGTGGCATTATCATAGCTCACAGTAAGCTCAAACTTCTGGGCTCAGGCCATCCTCCTGCCCCAGCGTACTGAGTATCTGGGACTATAGGTGTATACCACCATGTCTGGATAATTTTTCATTTTTTGTGGAGATGGGGGTCTCAATCTTGCTCAGGTTGGTCTTGAACACCTGACCTCAAGTGACCCTCCCACTTAGGCCTCCCAAAGTGCTAGGATTACAGGTGTGAGCCACTATGCCAAGCCCTGATGTTTTTTTCTTTTTAAATATTCAACAGCTATTAGCCTAGATAAATTTAGCGAGATGTCCGATACCAGGCCAATATACCAAAATGAAGTGAATATTGCAATATTCACTGTGGTTGAAAAATTAAAAAAAAAACAAACCTTTTCTACTTATGTCTCATTAAACATCAGTATCTAAGAACAAATCTAACAAAAGATATGGAGGACCTCTACACAGAGAACTACAAAATATAGCAGGTCTTTGTTTCATTCAAAGTCATTTTGTTATTTAGGAGAAAAAAGGGATTCCTGGCTGGGCCCATTGTCTTTGTGGAGTTTGCGTGTTCTCCTTTTGTTTGGGTTTTCTTGGGGTACTGATGTTTTCTCCCACATCCCAGAGATGTGCATTTTAGGTTAATTGGCAGGTCTAAGTCTGAGTGAGTAGGGTGTACGTGAGGGTCCACCCTGCCATGGAATGGTGTCCTGTCCACGACCGGTTCCTGCTTTGCCCCCTGAGCTTCCAGATAGGCTCCAGCCATCTGTGACCCTCAACTGGAGTAGACAGTTTGGAAAATGAATGAATGAATGAATACAAATCATTGTAAAATTGGCGGTGCATGGTGGCTCATGCCTGTAACCCCATCACTTCAGGAAGCCAAGGTGGGAGGATCGCTTGAAGCAAGGAGTTCAAGACCAGACTGAGCACCAGAGCAAGACACCATTTCTATAGCTGGGCATGGTGGCGTGGATCTGTAGTCCTAGTTACTCTGAGGCTGAGGTGGAGGGACCACTTGAGCCTAGGAAATTGAGGTTACAGCGAGCTGTGATCGCTACACTTTAGCCTGGGCAACAGAGTGAGACCTTGTCTCTTAAAAAGACTTTAAGAACCTCAAATTATTGTAAAATAAAAATCTTAAAGTGGCCGGGCGCGGTAGCTCACGCCTGTAATCCTAGCTCTCTGGGAGGCCGAGGCGGGCGGATTGTTTGAGCTCAGGAGTTCGAGACCAGCCTGAGCAAGAGCGAGATCCCGTCTCTACCAAAAAAAATAGAAAGAAATTAATTGGACAGCTAAAAATATATCGAAAAAATTAGCCGGGCATGGTGGCGCATGCCTGTAGTCCCAGCTACTTGGGAGGCTGAGACAGGAGGATTGCTTGAGCCCAGGAGTCTGAGGTTGCTGTGAGCTAGGCTGACGCCACGGCACTCACTCTAGCCAGGGCAACAAAGTGAGACTCTGTCTCAAAAAAAAAAAAAAAAAAAAAAAAAAATCTTAAAGTAATTTGGTTTTGAATTGCCTCGTGGTGGGAGGTGCTCCTTATAATTTTCACTTTGCAAACGTTTAATTTTTGATTTATCTAACCAACACTACTATTGACATCACTCACTGATTTGCGTAAATATCTTATTTATTCTCATTAATCTTTCTTAAGTGTATGCATAGCTCCCATTTATTTCAATATTCGATACTAGAAGTGTTTGGGGTCTTTATTTAGAAGTTTTATATTTTTGTGACCAGAAATATGCTATAGGAACTTAACCCTTGTTTTTATCAATTAGTCTATGGTAAATGTGGCTTTGTTATGCATCCTTTCGCGTACAGCGTGAGTTTCCAAGAGCCTATCAATGATGTTAAGTGAGGGCTTACTGTATTAATAAATATATGGAGAGATAAACCATATCCATGAATTGGGAGAGTCAATATTTTTAAAACTGTCAATTAACTCCAAATTTCTTTATACATTCAATATAATCTCAGGGAAAATCCAACAAGTTCTTTTCTTGTGTGTAAAAATTGACAAGTTGATTCCAAGGATAAACACAAACTAAAAATTAAAAATAATTTTTTATTCTCGTTGGTGAAAAACAGGAAAAAAAAAAAAGGACTCTTGCCCCCTTCCTTTTCTCAGAACATTTACCTTAAGAAAACTTGTAACTGTATGCCTCTGGTTTCTGCCACAGTCAGATGACAACTGTCACCGTTTGGAAAGCGCTGCAATGGGACACGCACGTGCGGACACAGGCTCTAAGGCCAACCACTTGGGGAAGCCCACGCTGGGACGTGCAAGAGAAGAAAGCACAACTAGAGCGCCAAGGCTAAAAGGCAGAATGCCCCTGGGACTGGTCCGACGAGGCACCTAAAAATCATGTACCGCGGATTCAGACATCGTCCTGTGAAGGAAAAACTCCTAAACCCGAGAGGACGGCTGTTGCAGTGTCCGGTTCAGCTTAAGAATTTCAACAATTAGTCATGCAAAAAATGTTTTGGTTAAAAAAAACTTGTATCATCATAATTCATAATGTCCTAAACTTCAATCTAAAAGGGTAATATTAGATACTTTTTTTTTTTTTTGAGACAGAGTTTCACTCTGTGGACTGGGCTAGAGTGCCGTGGCGTCATCATAACTCACTGGAACCTCAGACTCCTGGGCTCAGGCGATCCTCCTGCCTCAGCCTCCGGAGTAGCTGGGAATACAGGCATGTGCCACCATGCCCAGCTAATTTTTTCTATTTTTAGTAGAGACGGGGTCTTGCTCTTACTCAGGCTGGTCTCGAACTCCTGACCTCAAGCTATCATCCTGCCTTGGCCTCCCAGAGTGCTAGGATTACAGGCGTGGCCACCGCGCCCAGACAATATTAGATACTTGACAGCAATGAAAATGAATGAATTCCTTCATTAAACCTGGATTAATCCCAAATCATAACATGGACTGATATAACCCAGACACCAAATGATATATTTTGTTTATTCCATGTATGTGAATTCCAAAGTATATTATCAGTATTAATATTTAGGATGTCGGTTACTTTTGGGGCAATAAGATAGACTGAGAGGGGTGTGTGGAGGGTTTCACAGGAGGCCTGTGTCACAGTATGAACTCGTGGCGTTTCCAGGAAACCAGATCTCCAGTTTTAGCTGATAACATTCTACTTTCATATCTGGGAGGTAGTCACATAGCAGTGTTAAACACGTACCAAGATACATACATAGGATTTTTGTACTTTCCTGTATGTGCATCAGACTTCAGTAGAAATGTTCATTTAAAATAGCAAGTGTGGTCTTAAATTATAATTGGACTTGATGTAATTAAATAAAGGAAATGATCTTGCATTAATATGTTCATTTAATAATTATCAGAATATCAAATGTTAGAAACTGGGAGTGGAAAGCTGGCGGCCGGGGGGAGGGGAGGTGCTGGCCAAAAGGCGCCAACTTTCAGTCATAAGGCACAGGCATCTGCCAGGCCGCCACCAGCGACACCCATTGTGCCAACGAAACATCTACCTCAGGAAACATCCCCTCATCGCCTTCACTGTTTAATTCTTTCTGAATTAACAGTTACCCTTCCTTGAGAACATTTGCTTTGCTACTTTAATCAAAGTTACAATTAGTCTGTGTTAACCTCACCTGGTCTAATCAGACTAGCCACCCTGATCTCATCAATTAACGAGACAAAGATGATTCCGGCAACACCTCAGAGGAGAAAACTGAACACGTTTGCCTTTCCCTAATCCATTTGCCACAAAGTTTTCAGTGACGGTTATAAACCGTTAACCGGCTCCTGTGACACCCACTTTATCAGCTCCACAGCTCCCCCTTGCCCTCAGGGAACAGCAGTAAGTTTCTCCATGTCCTGCAAGGCTTTCCTGGGCCAGCTCTAAGCCTCTCCACTCCACCTTAGAGGCTGTGGCTGGGTGTCCATATCTGGGTACACTGGTCTCTTTTTTTCCTGTAGAACCCATTCTTTCTTGTTCATCTGGACCTTTCCTCAAGTTCCCTCTTTATGGGTTATCTTCTCTTCCTCCCCTGCAACATACAGACCACATGTTCTCACTCGGAGACATGCACTCAATCCCACATAGACAGGCTGAAAAGTATTATGGTGCCGGGTGCGGTGGCTCACGCCTGTAATCCTATCACTTTGGGAAGCCAAGGTGGGAGGATCGCTTGAGGTCAGGAGTTTGAGACCAGCCTGAGGAAGAGTGAGACCCTATCTCTACCAAAAATATAAAATTTAGCCGGGTGTGGTGGCGCACACCTGTAGTCCCAGCTACTTGGGAGGCTGAGGCAGGAGGATCACTTGAGCCCAGGAGTTTGACGTTGCAGCGACCTGTGACGACCCCACTGCACACTCCAGGCTGGGAGACAGAGTGAGACCGGGTCTCAAAAAAAAAAAAAAAAAAAAGCATTATGGCTAGAACCTTGAAATTCAAAACCAGATTACTGGGGTTTTAATCTGGCATGTGGTATTTACAAGCCATGTGACCCAGGCATGTTACCCATCAAGTCCCTGTCTGTGTCATGGGGGCTCTGATCTCTAATGGCACTGAGCTCCCAGAGTTGTCAGGGGGGCTAAAAAATTTAATATTCAGGAAGCACATGGAATAGTTGCTGGAGTATAATAAGCACTTGGTAGGGGTCTGCTAAATAGCTGATAGTCACCCTTTAAATTTCAGCACCACCATTTGCATAAAATGCAATCAAAACAAATTACTGGAAACAAGGGCCGGGCGAGGTGGCCCTTAATCCTAGCACTCTGGGAGGCCGAGGCGGGAGGATCGCTTGAGGCCAGGAGTTGGAGACCAGCCTGAGCAAGACCCCGCCCGTCTCTACAAAAAATAGAAAAGAAAATTAGCTGGGCGCAGTGGTGGCGCCTGTAGTTCCAGCTACTCCAGAGGCTGAGGCAGGGGGATGACTTGAGCCCAGGACTTGGAGGTTGCAGTGAGCTATGATGACACCACTGCACTCTACCCTGGGGTCAGAGTGAGGCTGTGTTTAAAAAGAAAAAAAAAAAAAGAAAGAAACATAAAATTAACAAGAAAACAGAGCTATACAGCAGACTCCCAGGAAACGTCTCCTTCATTCAGGCCACACCCTTACAGAGTCCACATCGAGCCCTCTGGGTCAGTGCGGTTGTCACAGGAGACCCTGCCCCGCCTGGGAGAACCCCGTGTCTTTCCACATGGAAGTTTCTCCCCGATAGCTGTGCCTGCATACACGCGTACGCAAGACACAAAATGGAAAGCTTCTCTCCCATTGTGGAAGCTTACCTCCTTCCTGCAGTTCCAAGCGGGTAATCCCGGGCTGGGCCCTGAGCCGACGCGTGCGGGCCTCTCCACGCTGGGCTTCTTCGACGTGCCTCGCTCTCCCTTTTATAGGGCGGGAGTCGGTGATTGAAGCCGTGATTGGACAAAGCTTCCCGCGGATGGAATCCCCGGTGCAATCTTCGTCGCGTCCCAGCTCCTGGCCAATGCGCAGACCCAATTTCCTAGCTCTTTGTTTTCCAAACCACCTTTCTAAACCCTAGGCCCCCACATTCTCCAGGAGTGGGTTCGAGAAATGACTTTCATCTCCTTGCCTGGCTCCTTGCCAAATAAAACTGTATGCGCTGCAACACCTACGGTCTCCGTGTATTTATTTTTTTTTTTGAGACAGAATCTCGCTCTGTTGCCCGAGCTAGGGTGCCATGGCGTCAGCCTAGCTCACTGCAACTCAAACTCCTGGGCTCGAGCGATCCTCCCGCCTCAGCCTCCCGAGTAGCTGGGACTACAGGCATGCGCCACCTTACCCGCTAATTTTTTCTATATATTTTTAGTTGTCCAATTAATTTCTTTCTAATTTTAGTAGAGACGGGGTCTCGCTCTTGCTCAGGCTGGTCTCGAACCCCTGACTCGAGCGATCCTCCCGCCTCGGCCTCCCAGAGTGTTGGGATTACAGGCGTGAGCCACCGCCCCGCGGTCTCAGTGTATTGGCCTTCGCTGGGCGGGGGCGATGGACCTAGCAGGGCTGTAACAGGGCGAGCGGGCTCCCCGCGTGGCTCCCCTTGGGGACAGAGGTCTGATTCCCTTCCTCTCTCTGCTTCCCTCTGTCGGGTCCCAGGCCGCTGGAGGAGGAGGAGGAGGTCGTGCTTCAAGAGTGGCCAGTTTGGGGCCATCGCCATGTCAGCAAAGTACGAACTACAGCTAAGCCCCACCTGCTGCAGGGACCTTTCACAGATTCAATCTCCTCTTCTTTAAGGCTACAGGGGGGACCAAGGGGAGGGCGGGGGAGAGAGAGAGAGAGAAAACGTTCGTGTGTGCGCACGCGCGTTTCATGTTTTCGGTTGTGACTTTTTTTTTACCCCCTTTGAGACTCAAACTGTGTATTGGATGATACTGAATTATTACTTTTATAGGTACAAAAAAGTCATGTTCTCGCCATTAAAATATTCTATCTTATGGAGGCACATTCCTTAATATTTAGTTTTGGATGTGATGACATGTCTTGGATTATCTGTAAAATAATCCACAAAGGTTAACATCAGGACAGGGATAGATAAAACAAAATTGCTATGTGCTGATAACTGTTGAAGGTTGTGCTGAACCTTATAGAATTTATTTGATTGATTTTTCCATATATATTGGACATTTTCCATTAGATAGCAGCTGTAACAGCTTTCTTAAACTTTTCTTTCCATTACTAATTTTGTGAGTTTGTTCCCATTGTTGTTTCTGATTCTGAAAAAATAAAATTTTTTATTCTTTGTTTTTCATTGTTAACCTTTTATTTTTAAAATATTTTAAATTGAGGTTAACTATTTCGATCTTTTGTTCTTTTTTTTTTTTTTTTTTTTTTGAGACAGAGTCTCACTCTCTTGCCTGGGGCGAGTGCCGTGGCATCAGCCTAGCTCACAGCAACCTCAAACTCCTGGGCTCCAGCAATCCTACTGTCTCAGCCTCCCAAGTAGCTGGG
>CAUYSK010043851.1:0-28814 GCA_963575035.1 Avahi laniger | reverse complement strand
GGTTCTGCTTCTTAGTTGCTGTGCAACCTTGGACGAGTGAATCATTCTGATCCCTGGTGTCTTCGTATTAACGTGGGAATAAATAATGCATGGCATTGTTATGACATACTAAGGAACCTGTAGATATAAAACTATCCAGTTCAGAATCTGGACTATGAAAAGGCCCAGGGAATGTTTATCTACTTGTCCATGTGTGACCCTTCCTAAAATTTTGTCTTCCCGAGTGCGCACTCTGCCTGCACCCCTCACCTGAGCTTCCTTTTCACTGTCAAAGCCAAATTTCTGCCTTGACCCGGGAGATGCTCTGTTTGAAACTTCTGCATAAACTCTTCCAGCAATGGGGGACTCGCAGCTCAACTGGAAAAATCTCTCCTTACTTTGAACCAAAATCTGCCTCCCTCTGCCCTATTGTGCAATGCAACACCTTGAAAAGAATCCACAATCCTCACTCCATGGCGATTCTTCAATTATAAGAAGACATCGCTCATGCCCCTTTAGAACCATTCCCAGCCCAGCTCTGACAGGCAGTCCTCATGTGAGAACCCTGGGCCTCTCACAAGCCTGGTCAAGCTTCTCTGAAGGCAAGTTACTGGCTCTTTGATATCCACTTGTCCTTCTAAAAGCTGAACCTACTTCTTGTCCCGTGAAGGGGCCGCCATTTATAGCCAAGGGCGCCGTGGTGCGGCCTGAGCTTACGCAGGCTCATGTTCTCCCAAAGCAGTCATTTCAGTAGCACTGGCTCTTTGCTGCCTGGGGCCTACGTCAGAGATTGAAGGAAAGCCAATGCCAGGATGAAGAACTACTGGCTTGTCACAGAGGAAGAGCTTTCACGCTACACAAACCCACGTGGGCTGAACGTCTTGCCTCTTGAGGCTCCCTCCTTAGGACAGATGGAAACACTGATCAGAGAAGGAGCATTTCAGTTCCCCTCATACAGATATGTGTTCTGACCATGCTCTGGCCCCGTGATGGGACGGCTCTCCTTAGACAGCTCTTGGGGCACTGTTTTTCCTCCTGTAACCCCCAGGTGGACACCTTCTTTTTCTTGCATGAACAACTAAATAAAATGGGTGCCAAACCAACACAAGAGAAACAGAAAACTTATAGAGACCAATATTCACTAATTAACTAAATCAGTATGATAATAAATAATCTCCCTGTACCCACCTCCCCCCCAAAAAACACCAGACCTACATAGTTTTATGGGTAAGTTCTACCAAACATCCAAGGAACAGATAATCTCCACTTTACAAGCTGTTTCTGAGTATAGAAAAAGAAGGAAAGCTGCTCATCTCCTTTAATGACATTAGTATATTCTTGATTTCAAAGCTGGATAAGAACACTGAAAGCAGAGAAAATAATAGGCCAATGCTCCTTACTTTGAAATGCCACAATCTTGAATAAAATATGCTAATAAAATGCATTAGCTAATATTTTATGTTATTAAAATGATAATGCATTATAATCAAGTGGTTTTTAAAAATTTCAAAATATTAAGGGGGTACAAATGTTTTTGTCACATGGATACTTTTTAAAATGCTTAAGTCAGGGCTTTTAGTGTGCCCATCACCTGAATAGTGTTCATTGTACCTGATAGGTAAGTTTTTACCTTTCCCTCTTCTCCTTCTTGATTTCCAATGACTTTTACATCTCTTTGTGCCTGTGTGTGTTCATCAATTAGCTCCCAATTATTAGTACACATGGTGTTTGTTTTTCCATTCCTGAGTTACTTCACTTAGGTTGTTTAATTTTTATGACTTTGTGTAGATTGGACTGTTTCTCTTGGAATTGATTTCTAATTTTATTCCACTGTGGTCTGAGAAGATACATGGTCTGATTTTGGTGTTTTTGAATTTGCTGAGATATGTTTTGTGGCCTAAGAAATGATCAATCTTAGAGGATGTCCCAGGGGATGATGAGAAGAATGTATATTCAATAGTTTTGGGGTAGAAAGTTCTGTAAATGTCTGTTAGGCCCATTTGTTCTAGAGTCTCCTGTTTAAGTCCAGTGTTTCTTTATTGATTTTCTGCTTGGATGATCTGTCCAGCTCTGTCAGTGGGTATTGAAGTCCCTGGAAATTACGATGCTACTGTTTATTTCTTTGCTTAGATCTAGTAGAATTTGTTTTATGAATCTGGGAGCTCCTGTGTTAGGTGCATATATAGTTAGGATTGTTATGTCTTCTTGTTGAATTGTTCCCTTTCCCATTATATAATGACCATCTTTTTCTTTTTTACCATTGTTGATTTAAAGTCTATTTTATCTGATATGAAAATGGCTACACCTACTCACTTTTGGTTTCTGTTTTCATGGAATTTTTTTTCCATCTCTTTATCTTGAGTCTGTGGGAGTCCTCGCGAGTTAGATGTGTTTCTTGGAGATGGCATACACTTGGGGTGTGTTTTTTCATCTATTCAGTCAGTCTATGGCTTTCAAGTGGGGCACTGGGCTGCTCAGTGTTAGTATTGATATGTGGGATACTGTTCTGTTCATTATGTTGGATGATACCTTGTTGTTTTGTTTTCCCTCTTGTGCTGTTGTTTCATAAAAGCTGTGAGCTTTAACTTTGGGGTATTTTTTGCACTGGTGGGTGTATATTGTGATGTTCCATGTACAATGCAGTTCTGAGTATTTCCTGTAGGACAGACCTACTAGTAAGGAGTTCCCTTCGTGTTTGTTTGTCTGGAAAAGCCTTTATTTGTCCATCATTTATGAAACTTAGTTTTTCAGGATACGAAATTCTTGGCTGGTATTTATTCTGTTTACGAAGACTAACAGTGGGGCCCTAAACACCTTTGGCTTGTAAGGTCTACGCCG
The DNA here is from genome assembly GCA_963575035.1 of Avahi laniger. Lineage (NCBI taxonomy): Eukaryota > Metazoa > Chordata > Mammalia > Primates > Indriidae > Avahi > Avahi laniger. The sequence continues at coordinate 25,997 of CAUYSK010043851.1, read as the reverse complement.
AGAAGTCTGCTGTTAGCCTGATGGGTTTACCTTTGTAGGTTAGTTGTTGCTTCCTCTTGCTTCTTGTAGAATTTTCTCCTTCATTTTGACTTTGACCAAGTTAATGACTATGTGTCTTGAAGATGGCATGAATCTTCCTGGAATTTGATGACCATTTTGTATCTGGATATCTGGATCTGGCAATACCAGGGAAGTTTTCCTCAATAATTCTCCGGAATAGATTTTCCATGCTTTTTCCTTTTACTTGTCTCTTAGCGATACCTACGATTCATATATCTGTTCACTTCACATAGTTCCATATTTCTCTGAGTCTTTGTTCATTCTTCTTTATTCTCTTTTATGCATGTTTGACTTACTGGTTAGTTCGAGAGCCTTGTCTGCAAGCTCTGAGATTCTTTCTTCTGCTTGGTTTAGCTTGCTGTTTAAACTTTCTGCTGTATTTTGAAATTCTGTAAATTATTCTTTCATTTCTTTAAGTTCTATTATATCCTTTCTTATGTTGTCTAGCTCTTTAGTGACTTTTTCATTTTTTTCATTGATTTCCTGAAATATTTTTTTGCTTCTTTTTGTTGGTTTTCAACTTTCTCTTCAATTTAATTCATCTTATTTGCCATCCATATTCTGAATTCCATTTCTGGAATTCCAGCTCAACAATATCCTTTTGGTTGGTCTCCATTGCTGTAGATCTACTGGGATCCCTCAGGAGTGTTGAACTGGTTTGTTTTTGCATGTTGCCAGAGTTCTTTTTCTGGTTTCTTCTCATCTGAGTCCTCTTTTCTCAGCTCAAGGCTGAGACGTTTGCAGGCTGATAGGTTTGCACCTGTTCTACTTTGCTGGGAACTCTCCTACTTAGTGAGAGGAAGGAGGGCGGTCCCTAGATGGCACTTTTGTGTCCTGCTCTGGGAGACTGATCCAGTAGGGGAAGGGCAGGCACACTGAGAGCCTATAATGCAGCTGTTTTGTTTTGTCCCATTCCCCTGTGAATGTCACAGTTCAAGCCAGTGCTTGTTTATCTTCATGTGGACTGGTGGGTTGTTCCCCAGGCTGATACTGGAAGCTTGGATTGGGGACTGCGCAAGACTCTCTCCATGGAACCTGGCATTGTGGGGGACTGCTCTGCCCGGGTCACCCCATGGTAGTGACAGTGGCAGCTGAATGAGGCTATCTAGGGAGTTGTCATGGGTGTCCAGGTTATGGGCATTTGCTCCAACTGGGTACAAGTACCATGGCAGCTCAAGGGTGGTGGGTCCCTGGCACAGCATTGGACCTTGGGGGTGGTTCCTGCCAGGTGGCCAGTGGAAGCGGAGCTGTGGGGCTCAAGGGTGGTAGGGAGCCTCAGAGCCAGGTCCTGGGGCCTGGTGGCAGCACTGGAGCCTTGGGCGCAGAGCCCGGGGCCCAGGGGCAGTAGAAGCCTTATAGCCAGGGCCATGGCTTGGAGGCAGGGCAGGAGCTGTGTGTGGGGGGTCGCAGGCTCGGACAGCTGCACAGGAACCGTGGATATGGAGCCGTGCAGGGCTGGGCAGCAGTGTGAGGGCTGCGGGGGCGAGGCTGCAAGGTGGGGCCGCAGGGCAGGGCCACCCGGTGGCCAAGGCTTTCCCCTTGCTCAGGTCTTGCAGAGGCAGTTGCTACAAGTATTCTCAGGTGGTGTTTGCGGCACCTCTTCTGCTCAAATCCCCGGTTAGGGGTGGGGATGCTCAGCTGCCAGTCACAGGACACAGCACGGGAGAGCATTGGCCGTGCTGGCTCTGTCCCCAGACCAGCAGGAGGACGTGGAGGCAGCTGCAGCAAAGCTGAGCCCCTGCACAGGCCTGGGGTTCTGGACCTGAGAGCTCAGAATGGTGTTAGTTGCAGTAACCTAGGAATGGACGCCACCAGGTTCCTCTCCAGTGCAGTGTTGCTGCACAGACCCCAAGCAGCTCCCTGATCAGTCCAGAGGTCTGGGTGGCAGTGGGGGCCCCCTCTCAGCTCTGGCTGCAGTGCCCACAGGGGGAGCGTGGAGCCCCAGGCCTCTCTCCGCCTGTCCTTCCCCATGTGTGGATGTCTCCCCTGGGTACCTTCTAATGCAATTTACATAAATTATTTGTTAAAGTCCAATTCATATTTAATATAAAAATTTGTAGAAAAACTTACAAGAGTGCTTCCTGAATCTGGAAATGCTTATCTACCCAAATCCATGTTTTCAAAGGAAAAAATTTGATACACATTTCCTCTGGGATCTGGAGAAGACAAAGATGCCCACAATCACCACATTGGTCAACAGCACATAGAAATCTTGGCCAGTGCTATAACACACAGAAGGGAAACAAGAAACATAAGGACTGGAAAAGATGAGACAAGATTTCCATTGTTTGCAGATAATATTTATCTACACAGAAAACCCAATAAAGTCCAAAAACTAAGAATTAGAGAGTACCAAAAGGGTGCAAGAGACAAGATATTATATCAAGGTCAATTGTACTTCTCTATAACCAACAATAACCAACTATAAAGAGAATATAAAATAACATGCTCTTCACAATAGCATAAAACACTATGAATTGTTTAATAACTAGGCTCACAAATACTATATAAGATCTTCATAGAAAAATGTATAAAATCCTCTTACAGGATGTAAAAGATTTAAATAAGTGGAGAGATGTGCCACAATCATGCATGTAGCAAAACCACATTTGATTCACCCATTTCCAACTCTGCAGGGTGCTCTAGACCTCCTCCAGGAAGCCCTCCCTGACTCTCTGAGCAGAGCTTAAGGATGGCTGGCCTGTGCTACCCCAGCCCCTGTGCCTCTCTACCTTAGCACACTATCACCTTTAGTCTTCATCTCCTCCAACCTGCAATGTGAGCTCCCTGCAGCCAGAGAATGGACTTTTCCTCATTCTGCATGTCAGCATTTTGCACAGTGCATGGGATATAGCTACTGCTCAATTAATGCTTGTCGCATGAATGAATAAAAGAGACACAGATCCTTGTTTGCATGCTCCCACTTATTTGCTATCCACCAAGATAAACACAGGGACCATTTTCATCTAAAAGCAATGGATATGGTAATGAAAATAAATGAGAGGAAGTTAAAGATGATCTATGAATCTTAGAGGTTTTTCATAGTCTCTATCCCTGGTCCCTTGTTCCAAACTCTGTCCTATCCTCTTGTTCTTCTTGTTTATTTGAGTATGGAGTTTTTCAAACTTCTCTTCACCTTCTCTCTCATTTCTAGATGATACTCCTCACTTCTTCTAAGAAGATCTGTCTTTCCAAGATTTAGCCTACTGAAAAGCCCCAACACATTCAATAGGTGATCTCACCTCCAAAGACTCCATATAATAGATTGATTTATCAAAGATCTTCACTGGCCTAGAAAAGGTTACTCTTACAGGCTATTAAAATGTAAGCATGGCTGGATCTGACCCCAGCTATGAGGTTTCAGATTCTTTGGGAGGTGAAGTTCATGTGTGCAAGTGTGCCCAATATTTGTCAAGATCAGCAGCAGCATAATGGATTGTTTCTTAGGTCATCCTAGCATAGAACATCCTTTATACAGCTTCTCTCTACAGGCAAGACTGGTAGAGTCTTTTTGATGGACTTTAAGAATGACTTCATGACACCGTATGAGCTAGATTCCTGGCCAATGATGACAGTTCATGGCCTTCTTTAGGCTGAGCAAGAAAGCCAGACTAGACTTCCACTTGACCAAGGCACCGTAAGAAAGAGAGCAGGTGTGAAAACAGTATTGGATTTTACACATTAACACCAAATGTGTCCAAAACACAGTGTTTTAATTAAGCCACACACAAAATGCCTTCCATATTGGTTATTTTCATTAAGAACTAAGGTTACCACTCCATGGCAAAGAAATATACTGGCGGAGTTATTGGATGTCTCCTCGTCACCAAAAACATACTTTAAAAGGAAAGTATTCCCCAAAATGTGACTTAAGGTGTTTACATACTGAAGAATAAATGATTCAAAAATATAATATATTCTTATGCTTTGTTGTTGTGGATGCTGCGGTGTGTTATCCAGATTCCTTTCGGGACTGAGGTTGGAGACTCACAGCTGAATTCAACCCCAGGATGTGTCATCCGGGGAAGGAACATGCTTGGCTCAGAGATGACCCTCCCCTACCTGAGAGCAGCCAGTGTCCACTGAAGGTTGGTGGAGGAGTTTAAAGGCCCCTCGCCTCTACTGGCACTACTCTGAGAGGTTATTCTGGCTCCAGGACGTCTTGTAGGACCAGTTAAGGTCTCTATGGCCCCCGCCCGTTCCTGCAGCCCTCACCCGTTGTGGGTGTTCCTTCCACAGGCACCTTCCACAAAAAACCTCCTGCACACAAATTTCAAAGTCTGTTTCCTGGGGACCCCAATCCAAGACATCTGTCTGGTTCATGAATTGTTTCACTGTTGTAGGACTTAATTCTCTGATTAGATTTTAAACTCTTATGATAAAATACAGAGTCTTAAACTATTTTAAGATGCCACAATAACAAATACAGTAATAGGAAAAATAAATACTGGCCTGTTCTCATTTCTAATGTTCCCCTTTTCTAGCATGGGCTCAGATATCAGATGGCTTAGGTCGAGATCCTAGCTCTACCCGTTAGTTAGGGGAAATCATTTTACTTTGCCAAATCTCAGTTTTTTCCTCTGCAAAATGGGATTAAAAATAGTACTTCTCTCAGAAGGTTGTTGTGATGATTAAATGATACAATCTATAATCTATCTTAGTACGATGCCTAGCATATAAGCATCCTATAAACAGTAGCTGCTGTTGTTAATGGCATAACACTGGTGCTGTTCTGTTGACCTTAGTTATTACCTTGCTCAATCATTGTCTTCCTCCTTGCTTACTAGAACAGAAACTGGTCTTCCTATTTCTCAATTTTCCTCTCCAGTACGCCTCTCTAATTCTATCCAGTGCTACCAAATTAATTTTCTTAAAATATGGCTTTTGTTACATCACTCTTCCACTTACAGTTCTTCAGGCACTCCCAGTTACCAAGACCGTTATAAACTTGGCTATAGCCATCCAACCACCAACCACTGGAGACTCCTCTTCACTGTCTTTAACCGGTGCTCAGCTGGGCTTGCTCTCCCTTGCTTTCTGTGTCAATCCAAATGCTGCCCAGCTCCAAGTGGACCTCATCGATCAGACCTCCCCTCAGTAGAGTCTATAGGTACCCCTGTCCTGAGCCTTCATGATCCTAACCTCCTGCATTTCCAATACTGTATGGTTTTGATCCCTAAGCTTCTAGATTTTCCTCAGATTCCATAACTGAGTTAAAAATCTCCCTTGATAACCTCTTCATCAGGACTTCCTACAAAGGTTGCTTAGGTGCTTTTTTTACATCATTAAAATTTACAAAAAGATGGTAGCAAAAAATAGATTGGACACCTCAGAAAAAAAGAAAAGATTTAGAACATGGTAGGAAAAAAAAGTGAATCCCACTCATCAATAATATACAAGACCGAGTGCTGAGCTGCAATGCGGTGAGGAGACATATGGAATTTGTCTGAAAGGAGTGAACTGGCTCCCAGATTTGGGAGATTGATGCCTCTGAGTTATTTTTACTGGTAGAGATTTCAGTTTATGCATAATATTCGGGACATGGTATCAACAGTCAACAGTTCACAAATTCTTTACAAAAAAATCTCCCAGCAGAAAAGATTTAATTAAGCTTGACACAAACTAGCTAGCAGCTTTCTTAAATAATTGCTATTACCCAAAATAGGACCAACTCATAAATTGCATGATTTCAGAAATGATGAATCAGTAAAAATGTTTATAGAAACAACATTTTGATTAATTCCTTCAGACTAACAAATTCATGGCACATGTGATAAAGGGAGATTTCTATTGTCAATTAGGGAAACCCAGAAATCAAACCCAGCTCTCAAGTACAGCCCTTTGCATAACTGGTCCCAGCTTTTGGCATTGGGAATTGCTTTCTGAGCAGCTCCTCCAAGATCAACTGCACCACACCTCTGGGCCTTATTCCTGAGATAGTTAGGTTCAAAATCACTTGAGTTCTCAGCCATGCTAACGGTCAAGTGAGACTGACCTCAGATAATGTCACGATTACTAAGAAGGGAAGACTTGATATGTCAAGCAACAAGTTTTCTATAAGTAATTAATGGCTTCTTTTGCTGCACATAAGCTCAACAACACAAATAACTAGCAGTTATAATAAAGTAATATCTCCTCCACTACTAAGTGAGAATTAACATGGAAGTTCCATTTATCCAGAGCACAAAAAAGTATTTTTTGTTACAGGGCACTGTGTTCATAGCAAGTGACTCTTGAACTTCTGTAAAAAACTAAAGGACCTTTTCGGCCATTAACAAATATGAAATTATTTTCACTATAGTTTTAGTGTCCAAATATATTCATTTGAAAATGATCACTGTATGATAGCTGTAGTAGCACCCAGCTAATCAGAACATCAGTAACTTAACACTCCAATGGAAATTCACACCTAGTTATTTAATAGGTAAAATATTACTATGTCATTCCCATAAACTACCTTCTTTTCTTTTTTTCCAAAATGTTCTATTACTGAATGAGTGCACAAAACAACTAACCAAATAACTCAAAGTTCGTGCATTATAGCATCTCAGGACTTGGGTGTCTGGGGACACCCAAACCAATCCCTCTTCTGGGACAATTGTCCTAGCAGCTCTTTGGTTCTTTTCTATGTTAATGATCTCCACTGAAGTTACAAGGATCTTATATTCTTGTTTTCAGTGAATACTTTGACAGCAAGTTTCGATTGTTCCTGTTGAAACTCTTGATTAAGTAATACTTTGTTACTAGTACTTCTCATGCATTTAATTATATGCTCTATTTCACAGCAATCCAAATTGCCCTTAATTATAAGTTATATCCTGATTTCATAGATGTTAAAATGTGAAAAAAATGTGTATTTTGGAACTGATAACACATGGTGGTTTTACTGTTTAATTATACATGCAAAGAACAAGAAATCATGAACACACAGAATACAGAGCAAAGGACCCTGGAAATCATCTTGTCCAACATCCTACATGCCCTATGTTAAAGATTAAGACATTTAGAGCCCAAGATGCCACACTAAGGAGTAGCCAATAAGGATTTTGGAAAACAGACCGGACTCCCAGCCAGAAGTTGACTCCACTGTTTGCTAACCTTTTTAACCCCCCACCCTACCTGAGGGTGAAGAAGTGCCCCCACCATTATCAGTGGTCACTGGGTCAGTGAGTCAGGCTGGAGGGCTGGATGAGTTTGGAAGGATAGCAGTCACATGCAGCTTGAATCTATTTGCCCTGAGGCTTCATTTCTCACGCCTTGCACAAGGTTACACAGAGAATTCCTAGATCTGTGTTATTTGTTACCACAATTATAAGGGTTGCTTCAGCTGAGTTACTGAGCTAGAACAATGAGCTACTCTTGGTGCCCTCCTAATGACAAATCATCAGGCAAGAAGACGGCCTTTATTTATTTATTTATTTATTTTTTGAGACAGAGTCTCACTGTGTTGCCTGGGCTAGAGTGCCATGGTGTCATCCTAGCTCACAGCAACCTCAAACTCCTGGGCTCAAGCGATCCTCCTGCCTCAGCCTCCCGAGTAGCTGGGACTACAGGCATGTGCCACCATGCCCGACTAATTTTTTCTATATATTTTTAGTTGTCCAATTAATTTCTTTCTAATTTTAGTAGAGACAGGGTCTCGCTCTTGCTCAGGCTGGTTTCGAACTCCTGAGCTCAAACAATTCGCCCGCCTCGGCCTTCCAGAGAGCTAGGATTACAGGCGTGAGCCACCGTGCCTGGCCAACGACCTTCATTTTGGAGAGGACCCGGGGATGGTTACAGACTCCAGGCAAAATCTTGGTATGCCAATCTGACCAAAGCTGGACCAATATTTTTCTATGTTAATACATTACACGCAAATTGTGGGTCTTTGTAGATATGCACACAATCCACATGTCTCTACCTGTGTTTTGTGTCAGAGACAAGGAGGAAGAAACTATAACTATGCTTTCAAATACCAACAGTATGTTAGACACTACATTAAGCATTTTACATTACTCATCTCACTTAATTCTTAACTACCTCATTTTATGGATGAGAAAACAGAGTATCAAAGGTGTCAGGAAAGTTACCCAAGGCCTCGAGGTAGAAAAGTGGCAGAGCTGGGCTCTGAAGTCCCGTTTGTCTGACCCCAAATGCGGGGTTGTTTCCTCCATACCTCCCTCTCAGGACTCTCAAAGGCCTTTAAATCGCAGCATCGATACAACCTGCAGGCACTGTATGTTTTTTTTCCTGACCGACTTCTAGGACTACACAGGAATTTCCAAAAAGCTGTATGTAATTCTGGTCTTTTAGTCTGGTCACTCTTGATAGAGATAATGTGGAATGATACTAGCTGAACAGAAGTAATATTAAGAAATATTTAAATAACTTCAAACCTTGGTGAGGATTTCCCATCGTGCATTCGTTGGTAGTTGGGAAAATGAACCGTTAACTGTCAAACAGACTTCCCTCGACGTGCATGTGTTTATTTCCACGCACCTGAAACAGCGTGGGCTGTGCCATCTGCTTGTGTGTTCTGTTTGGGGCAACACATTTGAAGGTAATGTATGGAGAGAAGAGAAAACTTGAGCCACAGAGTAACAGAATAGATAAGAGCAATGGAAATTTCAATTTATATCATCGTCATGCGGGATTAAAAATTTGTGCCAGGCAAGCAGAATGCGACCAGAACATAAGTCATTCAACGACAAGCATTTGTGGAGTCTTAGGAGCAGGCTGCTGAAGGAGGAAATAACGAATCGGCTCCAGCCTAACCCTCCTGGTGCCTCTGTCCTCTCTGAAAATCGGGACCTGGGCTTGTTTTCACAGATGCCGACTCTCCCTGCTCTGCTGGGTTTGCAGAGAAACCTCCCGGGTGTTTGACAGCGCTTCCACCCTTAATGTTTAAATCCTGGTTTGGCTCATTATATGTGAAAAATATGTAAAGATGTATAAAAGCATAGAAAATAATATCCAAGTATAATTTTTCTTACATTTGCTTATATTTTCTTTTTTTAAGGAAACACAACATTATCGATATGTTGAAGAACCTTTTGTACCCCTCCCTGTTCCCAGTGCCTCCCCAAGGCAGCCTGTGACGCAGGGGTGTGTCCGTGCCCTTACATTGTATGTTTTGAGTTCTATTTAAAAATTTGCATAATGGTAACACAGCGTTAGTAGCTTGCTTTCTTCACTCTGTTTTGGGACCGAGCCATGTCGACACATGTGCCTCTAGTTTATTCATTTTAACCGCTGTTAAAGTGTGCACATGTGGGAGAGTTGCCCTAAAGTATACACCTAGAAGTGGGATTGCTTACTTTTATGGTGTGAGTATTTTCAATTTTATTGGAAAGTGCCTCTGTCTTTGAGTTTCACTTGTCAATTCACGCTGTTTCTACGTCCAAGTAAGACTACCTCCAATAGCGCTAGGTTAGGAGAGAAGTTTTATGAAAACTTAACAGGGGCTAAATGAGCATCATAATTTTCTTCAAAAGACCACTTTGAGTACTTCTTGGTTTTAGATCTTTCCATGACTGAATGTGTTTCTAACGTTGGGCTAGGATCAGAGATGGAAAATAAGGACCCTTGTTGTTCAGAGGTGTGCGCTGATTGTTTGGGGTTCTTGGACATGGGCTCATGCCAGTCGGGTAAGAACTGGTAAATGGCTCCTTTGAGGAAAAAGATAAACAGAAATAAAGAGACACCAGAGCTAACTGGAAAATTGTTTTCATAATTCAATTTTGTTTTACATAACCTTGCTCCCCAAATGTTAGCAATTTAGCTCAAAGAGCTGTTAGTGTTATTAAATAGTCGCTAAATGTTGCAGAGACAGCTCAGCTGAACTCACGAATGGAGAACCCATTTTATGACCATTGTTTCACCTCTGGGGGTGGCTTGCTGCATTTTGTTCCAGATCCCCAGGGCCCAGAGGTAATAACATCTGTATTTTTAAGACCAGCTTTGCACCACACCTGCGTATCAATTCCCCTTTTTGACTTCTGCCTCTAAACAAAAGCCAAATGTTTGGCTACAGATTCGGTTTCCAGGGTTCGGCTGAGTATTAAAAGGCAGCAGCTCCAAGACTTTGCTGGTCTCACACACACAAAAAATGTTGAAGTGATGTTAATTGAGTCCTGGGAAAGTTTAAAATTTAAATTCTTGGAGGAAAAGGAGATGAGAGGAAATGACAGAAAGAAGGAGAAAGGGAGCAGGCAATGAGAAATCACCAACAAAAACAGAAGTTAAATCTAAATAATGGTAAAAATTTGTAAACTAAAGTAAATTTTAAAAATTAGTAAAGTTTAATTTCATGCGCTTCCATTAATTCATTTCTGGCTCGTATCTAACTTTATTGAAAAGGTAGAAGATTACTATTAAATGTTCTAACATCAGCTGGAGGAGAGGCACTGGAGAGGGGGAATTTGAGGAATTTAAGAACTCTCAGACTGGAGTTCATGTTAGGTGATTTGTTACCATAAACTTCTGCCGACATTTGTCATGATTTCACGTGATACAATGTGAATCAATTCTCTAATTTTACAAATTATCCTCTAATAATTATAAGTAATTATAGATTGGCAACTCCCTAGTGACAGGTTGGAAGTCACTTTAAATTAATGGCTAAACTATTATGAATCCCTATTAACAGATATGGGTTACTCTGAACGGTTGACCTAGAAAACAATGTGAATAGAGCCTCTAAGTGGCTTTGCCACACAGTGGCCCTAATCTGGAAAGATTCTTTGTAGAGAGTTAATCCTATTCATGATGAACGAAGTGGGATGGTCACAGATGCTTGATTTTGAAGATTACTAAGTCCAACCCCCTTGCCCAATGCAGGAATCCCACCTACAGCTCCCTGGAGCAGGTTATCCAGCCATTGCTAGAACACTTCCAGTGAAGGGAGCTCTTTGCATCTAGAGACAATTCCATTTTCTAGGAAATTGTTCCTTACAGTGGACTGAATTCAGGCTCCTGCTACTTCTACTCGTGGGCCCCACTCCTACCATTGTGAGTAGCACAGAACAACAGGTCTATTCCTACTCTCCAGAGCTTCCGAGATGGCACTGCTGTGTCCTCTTGCCTACCTCCACCTGTTCCTAAACCAGGCCATCTCTCGCCCAACTGTCCTGGTCACCCTCCCTACGGTATGTTCTGGTTTGTCAGTGCCCTTCCTAAAACAAGCTGCTCAGAATGGAGCACAATTGTGATCTGACCAGCAAAGCACAGGAGGACTATGATTTCTAAGGGCCCTACATTTCTGTAATTAATGCATTCTACAATTAGAGTTGCTTTTTAAAACTTTTCATTGTGCTAGTGATTTTTATTGAAGGTCAGTTCAAATTTCTTGATCATTTCTAAATAAACTGCAGAGTTTTAAAACTAGCTATTTAAGTCTGTCCTAGATTTTTTTTTAAAGGAAGTGCCATCAAGCTTAGATATCTGCAGTTCCTGAAGTGTACCCATCTTCCATTTTGAAAATGTAGACATTTGTCCATGTCCAGTCTTCCAGTTTCTCATTCAACGGGCACCTTTGTATTGTGGGTCTATTCTGGGCCAGATGCGGGACAGTGAGTGAGACACAGTCTCTGCCCTTAAGGAGCCTCTGTCTGGTGGGGAGAGTCACGTGGGTGCACAGAAGGTTCCAGTTCCTTACGGGGGCACATGTTTATCCACACTGCAGGGGCACCTTTCCCTGGGGTTCTGGGGCCAGCCTGCACACAAAGAGCATTGGTGGGAAGCCCAAACTCATCTCAAATGTCTGGATGCTCCATCGGCTACCTACCCAGGGCTGCAGGTGCTGCTCTGCCCCGTCATTTAAACCCTTCCTCGTGGGAGGAGCAATTTCCACCCAGGAAAAGACAGAATCCAAGTAGGAATAGCCCTTGTTTCTCTCTGACATCGCAAACCTTGGGGCCCTAAGGAATAAGCCTGACCCTCTACTCTGTACCTACTTGCTCTAAAGGATGATGAAGATGATAAAGAAGAGGAAGTGGAGAAGTGGTTTCCATTTTTTTTTGAATATTCACTCTGCAAAGAACAAATCTCAGTAACCTTTCCAGTGGCACATTATCAAGAAATAAGGCAGCTGGACCCAAACCCAGGATTCTCACCCTTCAAATGCACATATGACCCTGACAGTGTGTTCTGTGGCTTTGCTTACCTGTACGTGAACAGGACATCCAAATTATCTAAGAAGCTCTTTATTCAAGAGTCCTAGTTGATTCTTGGGAAGACTCTGGCCTTCCTGACTCTGTTTTCCTAAGCTCCAGCACCACGTTCATCCCGGGACACGAGCCCCTTCTGCCCACTGTGAACATCCTGTAGCCTCATGGGTTTCTTTGAAAGTTTCCCTTCCTCCTCTCATTCTTACTTTCTTTCAACCATGTTCGTCATCATGGTAAAGTGAATTGAATTTAGGGGTTTTGCTTGGTTGTCTTATGTTATCAATCTACTTACCAACCTACCTACATTTTATTTTTAATCTTCTATCCCTTGCGAGTTGTATTTCCCTTTGGGGGTCTCTGACCAGAGCCGTTTATCTTTTCCAAAATTAGAGATTTCATGCATCACAGAAGTCTCATTTCCACTTTTTCCATTTACATTTAAAAGAGAAAAGTGAACTAGCCTGAGGGCTGAAGTGGAGAGCTATAAAAAATCGGCCAATTGTTTTCCTTTGCAAAACTGAATCTGCACGAGTTAATTTACATAGAAGGTGGTATAATCTGAGAACTACTCTGAATGCCAGTCCTTTTTCAGGTCCTATTTTTGAAAATGGAGCAATGGTTTGGTAGGGAGGGTGGCATCTTACTCTATGGGGACACCTCACGCACAGGCTTGTTCCGGTTATGAGAACTTACGGAGGGAAAAGCGCCCAGCAGAGTACCCACCCAGGAGTCGGCCTCAGTAAACTCGAACCTCCGGGGTGTTCACCTATACTCTGGTGGAGGCTTCTCTCCCTACAGGTCTGGCTCACTGCTTTACTCCTTTCAAAGGACGAAGAAACAGCCCCTAGTTTACTTATTTCTAGTTGCTGCTCCAAACTACACATTCTTCATCTCCACTCAAAATCGCATCTTTTCTTTGGAATCTTCTACGATGACTCAGCCAACGCTGACCTCTTATTCTCTCTCTGCCTATGCTTGAAGTATGTCTTCCAACTAAGAATTTCTGGATTTAATTAAATATTATTATATAAAAATTTCACATTTAGGGCTTTTCTTTGAGATGATGCTTTATAAGGTGGGAACCAAATTTTACTCTTCTCTCTTTCTTAAAACTTCAGTACAGGGTTGAGCCCAAGGGCAGGCAGGGAGTGAAAACGTCTGGTCTAGGCTTACAGAATCATTAACAGGCATGACCATCCACCAAAAGACGGAGACCAGAACTGTAGAAAAATGGAGGCTCCAATAAAACAGATACATTGTTCAGATGATGAGTAAGATATCAACTAAGCCAGCGAGCAATGTGAAGTAATGTTTAAGGGATTAGAGATTGGGAAAATGTCACAGCGTTAAACAGAGTGAGCTAAATAAATTCCATTTATTTGTGCAGGACATAGAAGAAATAAATATATTTCACAGATCTGTTCCTGTGTTTCCTAATTTATAACACAGTCACAAATATTATAGGAGGTCAGGGAGAGAAGGCAGTAAAAGGTAATCCTGATGTTTTAAGTGCAAGTGACTTGGGATATTATGACTCCAATGGAGAGAAACAGAAACGTTTGGAGGAGGCAACAGGTTCAGTTTGCTTGTCTGTTTACCCGTCCCCTTCCCCCTGTCCAGCATCTAGAAAGAACTGGAGGTGGGACAACATCCACTAGGTCGTTGGGGATAGATGAAATGAGTGAATGGAAACATTCCATGTGGAAGATGGAATAGGTATGAGAACCAGGAGAATTCAGCATCCTCTCAGGAGAGAATTCTCAAGTAGGCTCTGAGAATGCAGAAATAACAAAGCTGTGAAAATGGCAACCGGATTTGGTAATTAGGCAGTTTCCAGTGTCCTTAGGAGTGATGGTGGCTGAACCCGGACTGGAATGGGTAACATAATAAAGTAAATGGTGGTGAGGAAATGCAACAAGTGGGTTGAATTCTTCCTGAACACTTTCAGGAAGAAGTATTTTATCGAGAGCAGACAGAAAAATATTTGGCCAAAATCGAGTTGCTGGGTTTTGGAGAAAGATAAGAATAGGGTACTTTAGGGAACAAGCAGTTCTATTTTACCCTCTGATGTCCTGTCTCAACCACAGAACTTTGGTGTCTGGGGGTGGCTTTCATGATTAAAAGTTGCATTAATAAATATTCCCTGTATTCTGGGGAGGACAGAGTAAAGAATCTATTGATTTAGTGAGTTTATGGTCTAGACTACATGCAGCAAACCTTTATTCAGTCCATAGGCAGATATCAGTTACCAACATACAAAGCCCAGATAAGTTATTCTTATACCCCCACATACAAGAAGGCATATTAGTCAGCTGAGAATTTGGCCGAACATGACACTACTTTCTACCTAATCAGGACTAATTTATCTGAGTACATAAATTCTGCATGGCACCTATGGTTTAGATGGGATATAATCCTGTGTGCAGACAGAAGAAATCCTTCAGGGCACAAAAGGGTTCATAAACAGGTTGTAGAGGAAAAAATGAGGATTTGATCAGGGCAGTTTTGCTTGGGTGGACATGGGGAGCTGGGAAAATAGATAAGGAGGAGAGATTTGGATACAGAGATTGTGACTCATTTTATATATGTGGCTCCGTGTGTATCTTCTGGCTAAAGGTTAACTGAGTCAAGACTGTCAAAAGTAAAAAAAGACAATTGATAAATCAGTAAATCCTTCTATTTATGTCTTAATTCTCCAAATCAGAGTTTCCTAAAGTTGTTCTGAATCTTCAGGACTTAAAACAATGAAAATTGAAAAAACAAACAATGGATGCAGGGACAAGTTGGGAAGTGCTAAATTGTACAAAGTTAACCAAGTTTCCTTAGTGCGAGATATCCTGGAGTATTTATTATGCCTCGTGAATCTCTAAGAGGGGCAAATCATACACAGCATTTCTTAAATTTATATGCATATAAAACTCCTCCTGTGCAGAATTCTCCTAGGGCTGGAGGTCCCGAAACATGCTTTGGGAAAAGCTGCTCTTCACCAGTTCTGCTTATGCAAACACTATGCTCGTGACTGTGGCCATTAGCAAATGGAAATGTGCTTGCTCTTCTACAAGTCAAGGTGAAATTCACGATGATTTTCAATTAAGGAAGCAAATTCCACAAATTCTTTACCTGGTTATACATATGACCATGTGAGAAAGGCCTTTATTTATTTTTTTGTTGGCCTTTATGAAACAAATAATAACCCTAAATATATAATTATTACCGAAAGCACAATTTATAAGTTTGTTAACTCCTTCCTACTGATGGCAATAGCATTGTGTCTTCAGCTACATTTATCAACCCTCAGAAACTTCATGAAAGAAACACTTGTCCGCCTTGCTCCAAGTTCTCTGGAGTACCCTGGATTGGGCCTTTGAACTCCATCAGTGCATTGACTCTCTGTTGGGAAGTAATTTCACAGCTTGGCCTCTTTCTGAGTGAGACCCTTTCAACTGTCAAATTCAGAAGGCACAGCAGACATGAGCGGAAGTTGAATGGCCTCCCGTTCCAATCCCATAGCAATGCATCAGAAGTTTAAGCCGCTGCATGTCCCTCTTTTCTCTGTCAACAGCTGCAGCCATGGGACCCACCCCCTTTCACGGGTGTTGGTCCAGAAAACAGCCCAACCCCTTAGGTTGACACACAAAGAATCCCAGCAACCTCCCAAAGTCTGGGACACCAGTCTGATTTTCTGTGGCCTGCCCTTTGAATTCCAGCTCCTCCATCCCTGTAGAACCACTTTCTCTAGGAATTATCTATTTTCAGAAGTCCTTCAAGGCACCATCTTACACAAGAGGTTTTCAGAAGTCTGGCATCAATCCCACTAGGAGGAGATCAGTAGAAATTATAAGTTCATTCGTCCTTAGGAAGCCTCATTACCTCTTTTGCAAAAGGCTTTAATTCCCCTTTAGTGATCACACTGACAAAAGCACAAAGATTGTGGTTGTTCATGACCCCTTCCCAAAGGTCTCCTAGGCTTCCTGGCCCCTCCCTGACCACACAGCTAGTGTTTTCCAAGTCTTTGAGGGTTGTCCATTTCGAGAGCACTGGCTAAGAGGGGATATCTTTCAAACGACCCAGTGTTCCTGGGACCCCACAGGCCTTAGCTGCAGGTGGTGCACGATACTTACTGATTTAAATGCAGCAGTTCTTGGCAAAAAGCACTCATTCACCTTCTGCTCAGCCCAAACCTTCAAGACCTGATCCCTGCCTAATTTTCCAACCTAATTTATAGTCATTCCCCACCCCATGGCCCAGTTTACATCCTCACCCAGCAGCCCCTGGGATCCAAGCATTCCAGACTATTTCCTGTTCCTTAATCTTATCATGCACATACCTGACTCAGGGCCTTCCCATATGCTGTGAGCGCTGTCTTAATTGTCCTCTTTGGCTTGGCAAACAAAAAGCATCCTGTAAATTCCAGCCGAGAAGTCATTTTCTCTGAAACCTTCCCTGATCTCTCCAGGCAGAGCTGATCTTTTTTTCTCCTCCGCATGTAACATTAATCACTCACCTGTTATATTACACCATGGTCAGTTGTTATTGATCTGCGTCTCCTGTGTCTAGACTGAGAGCTCTTTGAGGGTCCCCAGTGCTTAGCGCAAAGCAGGTGTTCATGGGATGTTCACTGAAAGCAGAGAACTGTGGGGGTTTCACTGTGAATGGGCCCACGGATTGCCAGGAGAAGAGTTGGCGGGAGGAAACAGGCAGGAGCAGAATGGAAAAGGCTAGCCTGGTCCCACCTGTAGCTATTTCTAGAAGGAAATGGCAGTACTTTCATGTCCAACGAAAACCTCAGAACCTTCCAAATGCCCGATGCAGAAGGCAATCAATACAGCAATACCGGGAAACTGAAAGGATACAGAAAGGAAGTGCAGACTAGCCCCTGGAACTCTGCCACCTCTGATACTTGTATCACATTTCCTGATTGCACAACTGGTAAAGCGGCATAAGGCACAGGCCAGGCACCCTGGCCGCAAGTCCAGTTCTTTTGCTTTCAAGGTATCTAAAAGCACTTTTAAAATTGCTAAGGCCTCTGCAAATAGTCGCATGCTAAGAATCTAGTCTAGCACATCGTTTATTCACACAGCCTTCTCCAAACTCCAGTCTTTCTCTTTCTCTCCACATACACACACGGACATATCCACAGACCTGTAAATGCACACACATGCAGACATTCGGATGTCATATACATACACGTCAACTCATCTAGAGGCACCTTTTAGACTTTGCCATGCCCGTGACATAACTGCCCCTTCTGCTCTCTGCTCCTCTTCAATTTATATTTGGGGAGTGACCACCAGAACATGACCTTTCCTTACGTAAGCAAAGAGCTATACAGACTGGCATTTTATACAACATGGGGAAGGAGAGTCCATTAAATGCATGAGTCTATTGCAGTGACTATGTGTATACATGTATACAAGTCACTAGCATTTACACTTGAGTAGGAACGGTAGTACATTATTGGAAAGAGTAATGTCCTGTATCCCTGTCACAACTAAGTGGAACCTGCCCTTATAATTACCCCCCTGTTGCAGGAGAAACTGTTTCTCAAAGGGCAGTCCCTTTGCTAATTTCAGTCCTGTTGCCACAGGAGTTCTATTGTGAAAAAAATTTTCCTTGCTTTGAGTACGCTGCAATGCTTTCCTAAGAACCACTGTTCTTGGATGTCTCTGTGGTTCACATATGCCTATGAAAAATCCGATGTCCTCTTGCACTGAAAGGAGCAATGGATACAAAATCAAGGGGACAGATGGGAGAGTGCAGAAGGCACCCTCTGTAAAGAAGGGGCCTGTGGTGGAGGTGACACATCCTACTGGCAAGATGCCACCGTGGTGCTCTGCCTCTCTGCGACACATATTTCCTCGGAGCCATCGTGTGGTCGTCATTACAAATTACTTGTCAATCTGATGTTTTCCCTTTATTGATAACAATGTGTTCTTCTTTAAGTTGGGGGGGAAATGTGCATGAAACATTATTTAAATCTCTTTGCAAACAGTTTTCACCTCTTTATTGTCTCTGACAGTCTTGGATTCTATGCCAGGGAGCCTGCATTTAATTTGGTTTGCTTGCTGGGCCCCAAACATGCCTGAGTGAGTTCACATGCTCTAAGTGTCTGCAGGCACATAGTAAGTACTCAATAAATGGTAGCTCTGATTGCTGTTTTTCTCATACTCTCTCCCTTTATGTGTGACCAAATTAGATTACTGACCTCTTTGGGTCTTTCAAAAAAGCAAATGAAATCCATGTGGCTAGTCTGGCTACAGCCTCAGTTAAAGCTTGAGGCGACCCTGGCCAGAGGAAGTGCATCACCTCTGACCTTCAGGTGTGAAACACCGAAGAGATACGGGAGGAATCAGAGATGCAGCTGAGCTAAGGACAATTCAACTTTATTACTAGCGCAATGACCCATTCTACAATTATGAACTATACAACACTGTTTAGAAGGTGCTGCAGTGGGTCATAGTTGTTAACTAATTTGTATGAACTCCTGTGTGTTGCTTATTACATTAATAATTATAATTAATAATTACATTACATTTTCTTTTCTTTTTTCCCCACTCTTCGTATAACCAGAGTTCAGTTCATAAATGCTCTAAAGGACAGCTGTGTACTAAGAAAGAGTCCCCTGGTGTCAGCCGGTACTTAATCTTCACACTCATCACGGACGGAGAAGCTGGCACTAAGGAGATCAGGCCAAGGGGACTGAAAGGTGTGGACAATTGGCCCCTCCAAACCTCATGCTGAAATCTGATCCCCAGTGTGGGAGGTGGGCCTGGTGGGGGGTGTTTGGGTCATGGGGGCGGATCCCTCATGAAGGGCTTGGTGCCCTCCCTGTGATATTGGGTGAGTTCTCGCTTTCTTAGTTCACTAGAGAGCTGGTTGTTTAGGGGGGCCTGGCACCTCCTCCCACTCTTGCTTCCTCTCTCCCCATGTGACACACCCGCTCCCCCTTCACCTCCACCTTGATTGGAAGCTTCCGGAAGCCCTCACCAGGAGCAGATGCTGGCACCATGCTTGTCGTACAACCTGCAGAAGCGTGAGCCAAATAAACCTCTTTTCTTTATAAATTACTCAGTCTCAGGTGCTCCTTTAAAGCAGCACAGAATGGACTAACACAGGGACCCCGTACTTCATGTCATTCTCCAGATATAAAATCTTCCTGTGGGGTCCGTCACCTGGCCAGGGAGAGGGCGATGTGGCTCTCAAGTGAGCCAAACTGGGCCTTGGTTCTGCTCTGTGCCTTTCTGAGTGATTTGGGGCTAGTGAAATAGTCTACCGCCCTCATTTTCCTTCTCTGTAAAATGGGGAGAATACTCATTGCATGACTATATCATGAGGATTAAGTGATATCAAATTTTAAATTATAGTTTTCACTTTTGGAGAGTACATGGTGAAATGCTGGCAGTTGAAACACATTGGAGGAACTCTTTGGAAAGCCATTTACCTTTGATAGTGACCAAGGGACTTAAAGTGCTCGTGGCCTTTGACCCAGTCATTCTAATGATGGGAACTAAACCCAAAGGTATAATCCAAGACAGGGTGAAAGATTTATACACAAGTATGTTTATCACATCCTTATTGATATTTACATAAAACTGGAAACACTCAAATGCACAGCACCAGGGGGACAATTAACTAAATCATTGTGCACTCACATGATGGAATATTAGATATTGCTCAAAAATGACGTTGATAAAGCATTTGCAGTAATGTGGGAAATCCCCTTTATAATGTTAAGTAATAAAAGAATGGTAGAGGATTCATATAATACCAGGAAGAAGTACATCAGGATGCTAACAAGGGAGGATTATTTTCTTCTTTCTACTACTTCTTGTGTTTTCTAATTTTTCTGCAATGAGCATTCATTTTAAAAAATGGAAAGATCACAAGTGAACTGCAACAGGACGGACACCTGCCTGCACACAGGTGTTCATACACGCCACACTGTAGGCATGTAGCAAACATTGGTCCTGTTCCCTCCCTTGGCACGCTCCACCAAGCCACCCATGTTCCCACTGGGGGAGGCTCTACCGCCGCTGTGCTGTCCTGAGCACCCTCCTCATCCCCCGATTGTAACCCTTATCACGCTCTGTGCTGTGATGACCACACACTTCTGTTTCACCAAAATGACCGTGAACTACACTAAGTGTGGACACCACACCTTTCTCACCTTTTCATCCTTGGTGCTGGGTGTGACACTGGGGTCTTAGCAGTTAGTCAAATGAGTGCAGGAGTGAGAGTCTCCTATTCCAACACCTTAACTTACCACGGTTCCCTCTCAAGGCCCTTGTCATTCGCAAATGCCATCCATACTTGCCTTTGAGTGTTCTAGCAAGCCAGACCCTGTGCTGTGGTCTTCCTCGTCATCGCTTATCCCCAAGACAGCCACGCTGCCTTTCCTGACCTTTGGAACGGCTCCTAAAATCCCCTCTCCTGTGAAACACGACTTCCTCTGCCACTTCCCAGCCAGGGACTCTGGATCCACATTTAGCCACACTGGCTCTCTGGTCTCTGTTTCCAGCCAAGGATGGAGCATCTCCACTTGTATCTCCTTCAAAGGCCACAGATTGAACTTAGTGGCCTCCGGCTGGGCCGTCTTTTCCCACCAACACGTTTCCATTGGAGTGCTGCGGAGCTTCTGTTCCCCAAAAACCAGTGAATTCCTTCTTTCCTCCTCGGGCTCCCCAAAGCCAACCTGTCATTCAGCCCTGCTGTTTTTTCTCTGAAATGTTTTCAGATTTATCTCTCAATTTTAAGGACAGCCACATTACAATTGCCATTTGAAATACATTATTTCTGGGATGCCTTGCTCTTTGGAGCAGTTTATCCTGCTTCAGTGCCGGAGCTCACAGCCTGCATGTTGCGTTCACCTTGCTGCAGAAGCTCACGGAACAAGGTATATAACATGAGTCATTGCACTGCTGCAGGATGCCCCATCCCCAAGGGGAACCAGAGTCAACAACAGAAAACAATACGGCTTCTGCGGTTTCCCCGCCCGGCCACTGCACAAAGTAGTTCAGAAGAGGTTCGTTGGAGAAATTTGCTTTGTCTTTTGCTTTTCACGAGGACCAAGGGGAGCGTTTGAGAGCAGGGGAAAGAAAGTATCCCAAAGGCCCCACAAACTTCACAACCCCAAATCCAGTCCCTGATCTTCTATCCCTAAGCTACTGCTCCCCAAATCTGTCCTGTCTCAGCTGCTGGCTACTCCATCCTTCCAGTCATTTAGGCCAAAGAAACCAAAGAACCCAAAACAGGGACAGCATCTTCTCTTGAACTCACTGCAGTCAAGTTCCTGCCCTCTCCATGTACAGACATTTCCATCGTCACGGTTACTGATGATGCCGCATTACCAAATCCTATGGTCAATTCTAAGCCATATCTTACCTGATCTACTAGAGACGTGGGGCCCAGCTGATTCCTCCTTCCTCCTTGAAACACTTTCTTCAGGCGGCTTCTGGCACAGCACGCTCTCTTGGTTTTCTCCCCCACTCCCCTCTCTCTGGCTGCGACTTCTCAGTCTAATGTGTTTTCCTTCCAATTTCCTTGACTTCCACACTGGAACATCACAGGGCTCAGTTCTCTGACCCCCGCCTCTCCTCGGTCTACACTGGGCAATCTCATCCAGTCTCTTGGCATTAAATATCACATTTAATCTCCAGCCTGAAGCTCTCCTGAACCTCAGATTTTATACCCACGGGCTCTTCAACATCTCTACTTAGGTGTCCCGAAGGCCCCACAAACTTCACAATCCAAAATCCTGATTTTCATCCCTAAATTGCTCCTCCCCAAATCTATCCCATCTCAGCTGCTGGCTACTCCATCTTTCCAACCGTTTAGGCCAAAAGCTGATGTCATCCGGCCACTTCCACTGCCGCCATGTGGCCCGGGCCATCCTCCGCTCTCATGTGGGTTTGTTCCACAGTTTGCTAACTGACACCCTTTCTTCTGTTCTGCCCACTCTTCATCTCTTCCCCACATGCCAATCAGAGTGATCATGGTGGAGCCAGATCTCTGGCTGAAACCCCCCAGGGGCTCCCATCTCAATCTGCACAAAGGCCAAAGTCTTTAAATGACCTATACTTAGGGTGACCACAAAGTTTCTCATCTAAACCAGGGCATTTTTGAGGTTAAAATAATATTAGGACAATAGGTATAAATTTGGATCGCCCCAGACAAACAAAATACAAATTTAACCTTCCTATAATGCATTCCACCATCTGGCCCCTGCCAACTTTAGGGCATCATCCCCTTCTCTTGATCCTTCTGCCCCAGCCACTCCGGCACCTTGCTGTTTCTTAAACATGCCAGACATGCTCCCTTCCCAGGGCCTTTCTGCTTGTTGTCACCTCTGCCAGGCGTGTTCTTCTTCCACCTGTCTACCTGGCTCTCCGCCTCACTTCCTTCAGGTCTCAGAGCAACTGTTGCTTTCCCAGTAAGATCTTCCTCCACCATTCTGCTTAAAACTGAGACTCCCTTCCTCATCCATTTCCTACTGACCTTTCTTGCTTTATTTTTCTCCACAGCATTTCTTCTACCATCCTTTATAACAGTATTTTCGCTGGATATAGAATTCTAGGGTGATAGTTTTTTTTTTCCTTCTAGCACTTCAAAGATGCCATTCCACCGTCTTCTGGCTTGCGTACTACAATTGACATTTTAAATAATACAAATATGTTCCCTAGCCTTGCTAGAACTTTCCCGGAGCTCCTCTAAGTTCACAGGAGGCATTCGTCGATTTGATACAGATAACATTTCCCCAGGCTCGGGTGAGGGTACCTGATCTTGCATCCAAAATATTCAGGGCCTCTCTGATTCTTCCTCTTGAACTCCCTGGACCACTGGCCTGAGGTCGTCCTTGGATTTAAGTACATTTGATCTGGAATTCTCACACTGCTGCAGGGAACGCCACAGTGACTCCAACCGTGCCGCTCCATGCAGGGCACACGCACCGTTGTGGAAAGACTGTGATAAAACTGTGCAATGATAAACAGACTAAAAGATGTCAAGGTAATCCACAAGTTACAGAGTGCCGTAAAAAGGCACTGGATTGCTATGTGATTGCCCTTTCAGATTTCTCCCTGGCACAGCAGTCAGACCTCGCCGGCCTAAAGCGGGAGGAAGGGAGAGGCGGCACCTGTCCGGGCTGAGGGTCTGGGCAGAACATCAGCAAAACTCTCAGTGTCACCAGCCCACACTCGTTACGTCCCAGCCTTACTTCATTATTTTCTCCTCCCCTTTCTCTTTCGTGTCCGTTCTCAGCACCTTCACATTCCTAGCCTTCCAGGATAGAATATCCGGAGTAAAAAGGAGAGAAACTTAGGAAGGTTCCAGAACTCTTCCCTTTCCTTCGTCTGTGGCCAAGACTATTTTTCCCTTTTTTGTAATTCTTGCCCATATTTAGTCTTTCTCTCCATTTGCACTACTAAAACCTTGGCCTAAATTCTCCTCGACTCATGCCTGGCGGCCACTCTACCTTCCCACTAACCCCCTTCGCATTGCCAGAAGAACCTTGTAGCAGCATCTCCCTAATCACCACTGCCCACTGCACCGAATGAAAACTCTCCCACCGGAGGGGACGGCGTTTTGAGCCCCTTCTAATCTGGCCCCTCCCACAGACCCTACCTGTCACAGCCCACCCGCTGCAGGCACCAGAAAAATCCCGTCGCCAGGCTCGGCCAGTTCCTGAGCCTCTGGGAGCCAGCAGGCCAGCACCCCCATCCTGACCACGGCTGGGGGCCAGCAGGGATCTTGCTATATTTAATGCCAGTATCCTGCGTGTTACCTTCTACTCAAACTTTACTGTGTCTCTCATGGCCCACTTGGGTCTATGCTGTCCGTCAGACAGCATCCTTCCATTTATAGCAAAAATATATTTTACTCTTTGACCAAAAGTTTGTAGCCAACCTCATTACTACGCCCTCACAGGGCCTGAAAGGACCGAAGGCAGTACGACTTGGGGGAACAAGCACAGCTTTGGAGCTAGGACGTCCTGGGTTCAAATCCCAGTTTGCCTTCTTACCACCAGTTTCACAATCCTGGGAATGTCACTTGATCCCTCTAAGCCTCATGTTTTTCCCCCCATATTATTTTTTTGAGATATAATTCATATACCAGACCAGTTGCCCTTTTAAAGTGTGCAATTCAGCAGTATAGTCACAGAGTTGTACAACCATCATCACCATCCAATTCCAGAACACTCATCACCCCGGAAAGAACCCCCACATCCATTAGCTGTCACCGCCCTCTCCGTCATTCCCCTGTCCCCTGCAAACCTCCAGTCTCCTTCTGTCTCTATGGATTTGGTTGAGTCTAAGTTTTAGTGATCTGTAAACTGAACTCAACACTTGCCTTACAGGATTGCTGTGGGGATAGAGGCAATTTTTGCAAAGCTTCTAGATCAGAATTTGACAACTAAGAGGACTTTAATAAATTACCAATAGTATGTTACTTACTTTTTCTGGTCCCTTTAGGTTCCCAAGTCTGAAGCCTTTAGCTCCAGACAACTCATGTCCTTTATCGCGATCCTCACCCCTCCTGTCTATTTCTACCCCTCAGCTCGTTCCTGCGTTTCGATCTCTGCCTCTGCAAACTCAACATTTAAGATCCAGCTGAAATCCTATTTCCTATGTCCTGTGACATCTTCTCCAGTACAACACTGCTTTTCATATGGTTTTCCTAAGACACGCTGGAGAGGAAAAAAAAAAAAAGCCCTTTCAGCCTAACTTTAAACATTTCTAATATAGTAAGATTTTGGCCATGACTCCAGGCTAATCAAACTTGTGTTTATTTTAAATTTTGCTTTGTGACACATACAGGACTGCTCATACACACAGCTGCTTTGTCACAATAAAGAAAAAGAGTGCTATGGTATTTGCAGGAGAGATTTCTGATCTTGCAACCAAACTTCCATTACCGAAAGACGTTGAAACAATAAATAGTGACATTTCAGTAGCTCTGTACATGGCAGCTAGATTTTTCCACATTCTTGTGATTCACAAATTTGGAGCCATCAAAGATTACAGCCTCTTCAGAGTTTATTTGGTCTTGAAAACCTTCTTAATGAGTTTGACATTTTTATTATGCTCAAAGTCTTCGACCAAAGCCTGGTGCAATTACAGTCACTTATAAAGTAGCCAACACAAAAAGAGGCTTGGCAAGCCCACGTCAATGCCTTGCGAAGTAGAGCAGCCTGGGAACGCTCACCCGGTTTTCCATTCCCTTGTCTTGGAAGCACCATGGAGGCCGTGGGGTGGGGGGAGGGCAATCCCTGGAGTCGGTAAGAGTAGCTGCCCTAGAATGTTCTTGCTAGCTGCTAAATTCTTTCATTCTAGGCTGATTTCACAAATGCATCAATTCCCTCCACTGCCCCAAGCCCAAGCCTTGAGGGAATAAAACGAGAGGACCTGCTCCCACACACAGCAGGACAAAATGGTGAATGGCACTCGCTCTGTAGCCAGATGAACTTGCCTTTGAATCTCACTTCTATCATCTTATCATTTAATCATATCAGAGGTTGTTGGGAAAGTTATTTATTCTCTCCAAAGCCACGTTTCCTCATTTTTTTTTTTTTTGAGACAGAGTCTCACTCTTTTGCCCGGGCTAGAGTGAGTGTTGTGGCGTCATCCTAGCTCACAGCAACCTCAGACTCCCGGGCTCAAGCAATCCTCCTGCCTCAGCCTCCCAAGTAGCTGGGACTACAGGCATGCGCCACCATGCCCAGCTAATTTTTTCTATATATTGTTAGCTGTCCAATTAATTTCTTTCTATTTTTGGTAGAGACGGGGTCTCGCT